>CM028679.1:0-125000 GCA_016760335.1 Gastrodia elata | reverse complement strand
AGGAAGCCGAGTACAAATGAGACAATATCTGAAATACTCATTTTGTTGACTACGATATTGAAGACATTCCTTGAAATTAAGAAAATAGTGAGATTTTGTGTGGAACCCAAGATCCTTAGATGTTAGCACCTTGGGTTCAGAGCTTAAACCATAAATTTGGAGTTTAACTTTAAATCCCTGAATCTTGATCAAGATTGGCTATGGGTTATTAAATACATCAATTAAGTCATTGATTTATTGATAACTTTTATAGACGACATTTTTTATTTTAAATTAGAACTTGTTAAGTTCTATTGTTTAATTTTTAAGGTCAAGAATCTGAGAATTTACTCAATTGTAGGATATTGGAGATCCTGAGCTTGTATTCTCTAAGAATATATAGAACGATTAAATTAGATAACAATATATATCATATGTGTTTTAGTAGAGTCTTGCTTACTTTGACTTTGATGCTTTGCACACCTTATATTTGAGCCTTATACCTTGGGCATACATAGTTGAACATAGAATTTTTAATAAGTATTTTATGTCAGTTTTGAAATGCATATACATTCTCAATCTAAATCAGCACAATCATTACTTTTAGTTTTATGTTTAGTAAAGTGTGTCCTAGTTAGTCTGCTTCTGCAGTTTAGTTCTTTTGTAATAGAATTGACTCGGATCTAGCTCTGTGCTTGGCTATATGATACATATTTGATTCTATAGTCCAGCTCTCTAAGGTTGGCTAGATGGTACATGTGGAACTTTTTGTTCAGTTACTTTGTTTAGCCAGTTTCTATTATAGCAGTACTAACCTAAGCATATCTCTAATTTCAATGATTATTCTGTTTCAGTATAGTTTTAGTGGCTTTATTAGTTTGCTTTCTTGTTGTTGCATATTTACTTGTCTTTTTCTATACAACACATTTTTACGACTATTTTAGTAGTCTTTTACAGATACTTATAGGATGTTATAATTGATTATATACTATGCTCAATTTCAATTTTACTTTAGTTCAGATTTACTTTCTGTAATTAGCATAATCTAGATGATCATATGCATATTTATGATTTTCTTTAAGTTATTTTTGGTCTTATATATATATATATATATATTTATTTATTTATTTATTTATTATTGCCTAACCTTATTGTAGCTTCTAATTGAGGTATGTTTTCCTTACATACTTCATTTTGTTAAGTTATTAATATTTTATTTATAGCTACCGTGTTTTCTTTGTTGCTTATTTCACCTTGAAGTTACTTAAATGTTCATTAAATGTGATATCCTAAAAATGTAGATTATATTAAATTAGCCTAAAATATATTTAGACAAATTGGCTAGCGCAAGTATTCTTTTCTTGGCTGGGTCCCTGGCATTGTGATACCGACAATGTCAAATTCAGAGTTGTTCGTGGAGGTAGCTTCAGGAGAGGAGCTGAGACAGGATGTGGACCTTCCTACTGTTGTTGAGGCTTAGCTAGCTTTTATTTTCTATTTATGAGGACGAGTGTTCCTTTCTTTAAATTTTAATTTAGTATTATAATAATTTATATTTTGGATGCCTTTACTTTTTTGTGCTTTTATATTTAGTTGAGTTATTTTTCTTCTCTTTCTGCATTATGAAAATGGATGATATACATATTTTTCTTTCACACTCTGTTCTTGTATATATTATGATGAATGAATTACAGATACATGTGGCATATTCTACAATTATCGATGAATTAGGCTGTAAACATAATTCAACTATAATTGGGAACCTGCCACTCTGTGATTGTTCTACCGTAATCATGTTAATATTAGTATTAACATGACCGCGACAGGGACGGGACTCCATAGACACATCTTAATAGAGGTATAACACTAGTTACAATACTATCGTAGGAGTGCTAAGATGTATCAAGATTTAAGGTCTATCTCTTGGTAACCGTGAATTAAGAAAGTTGCATCATAGTTTGTTTAACAATATAATGTATGTTTCCTCATAAAGGCTGAACATCTGAGTCTAATTTATCTATCTACTTCTGCCACTCCACATCCCATAGGGGAAGTGGATTGACATTTCCATGGACTTTATTGTAAGATTTCCCAATTTTTGATCTAGTGCAAATTCTCTTTTGGTCATTATGAATAGACTCATGTAGTTCATGAATTTCATATCTATTCAACAAATTGACTATATATGGAAGCTAGCATGGATCTATACGGTATTTGTACAATGATAGTGTCTAATTGTAATAGCTAACTTGCCTCTAGGTTATGAAAAGTTGTGTAGTCTGTTCTGAACACTATCCCAGCTATAGGAACTGCTTTTAACCTTCAAACTAATGGTTAGACCAAATGGGTCAATTAGAGATTAGAAGAATTATTTTGATTATGCACCTTAGACTTTGTAGGCTATTGGAGAGAGCACTTGCTTATAATAATAGTTTCCTGTACCGTTTGAAGCCTTATATGGTAGGAGATGCACCACACTATTATCTTGCTCCAAAGTAAGAGATGCTCAAATGTTGGCTTGAGCCTAGTAAAATTACCTACCCATAAGTCTCACGTAATTAAGGCTCAAATCAAAGTTGTCCAACCCCACCAATCAAAGTTGTCCAACCCCACCAACAAAAGTAATTATGATCCAAAGCGTCCAGATGTGAATTTTTAGTCTGAGATTTTATTTACATGAAGGTCAGCCCAATATGAGATGCTTGTGGTATTGGTGTGTCGGCCAAGCTCAGTTTATGATACACAGTACCATTCAAAGTATTAGCTCATGTAGGGATTGTCACATATAATATTAGTCTTTTAGGGAACCAAATTGTTTCCATAACGTGCTCCACATATCATCACTAAATAAATGTTTTTCTAATTTGTGCGTATCTTGAACCGAGTTGAATGTCAAATTCACAGTAAGACTATTCCAATGATCAAGGTTCAATGGAAGTATCAAAATGAAAAGGAAGCTACTTGTCAGAAGAAGAGGACTTACGCAAGCAATTCCCATCCTCGTCTAGCAGTCTGATGTAAGACTCCAGATTAAGACTTTCGAGTTATTTTGTGTGATGTCGAGATAACATGTATAGTATGTGGAAGAGTGTGTACCAACTCAGGATTGTTAAGCTAATTACTTAGGCATAATCAATATAAATTAAAACTATGAAAATTTTGAAATAGTCCCCATTTGATTTTGAGCAAACAAGCAAATAGAATGCCACTAAAATAAGTAACCGGGGTGAACACATAGTTCAAATTTGAGGTTGTTTAAATAAGGAAACTCCTTAATTAAATTTTTGCAAATAAGAGCTTCAAAAATTAAAATAAATAATTTTGATGTCTAAATATAAAAAATTAATGTACATCTAGATTCCCCACAGTGAATTACACATACTATTAAAGTTTTCTTAATTTGTAGACTTAAAATAATATATATATATATATATAATAAATTTAATTAATTTTATAAGATTTAAAAAATTTTAAATAAAAATTCTTCTATTAAAGTGGCAGACTGATTCATGGCCCTCGGATCATCAAACTCAATTAGATGGTAAGGTTGAACAAGTGTTGCTACAATGATCAAAAGTAGATCCACGGCCCAATAACGACGATCAGTTGTGCTGATAAATATATTATAAATACTGCGGGATTGGTCTCGGCCATTAAATCAAAGAATTTAATCTGATTGAGGATTGGTAGTACATAAATATTGTTATCACTTGAGAAGTAGGATCTAAATTCATAGGATAGTTCAATAATGCCAACAAGAAATAGATAAAAGTTAACATTTTTAAAGCGTTTAAAGTTGACAATTTGATTAGTTTGGTATCACATTATAGTTGCTTATTTCTCTTTGAACTATTTGATACTCTTTGATATTTTTTGAAACTATATAAGCCCATGAAATACTTTGCATGAAGATTCAATTGAGGTATATTTAAGAGCATTATAACAATACTACTATTTAATACAATTAAAAAACATAATTTAATTTATACTATGTATTAATACAAAAACAGGTGTCCGTTGGGCTTTTACTTCAACATAAAAGTAGGTGTTGGTGTTGTTTGGGTCAAATTATATTTTGAACTTCAAGAGTGTAAGTAATTGTGTGTGATCCACCTTAAATTGTGCTTTATTAGGTTGGCTCACCAACAAGCAATTGAGCTCGAATTTGACTCTTAACTTATTTACGAACACAAAATGTGAGTTGGTGTTCAGCTCATTTATATTCAAACCATTTTCTAGCTAAACCTAACGGTTTAATATGAGATAGAATTTAATATAAATTATAATTATATTTTAAATAGAGATTCTCACTTACATAACACTCAAAATTTTATAGGCCTTGTCTAGTACTAATTTTTATAAATATAAAAAATTTGCTTTATATAAAAACATTGAGACTATTTGTTGGCACATAAGCAAGTTTGGCAAACCACTAAATGCTCCACCGTTGTCTTCTATTTGATAAGCTAAATTAGTGGATCAATGGCTTGACTAAGAGTTACGTCCATTCTACAAAAATAGCTTAGTTGAAATTTTCAAATATTAATTTAATCACCTATTGGTATTGTTGAACAATTCATTTGCCTAGTTCTATCATCAAACACCTAAGCCAAATTTATGGTAGCAACTATCAACTAATGTTGCATATAATTAACATTAGTTTTAATATTTGGCTAAAGAGGAATCATAATTTTTTAAAAGTTAAATTTCCTTGCATCACCTCAAAATGATTATTTTAATTGAGAAAGAGCATATCTAAGCATAACGTTGAAGACTAGTTCATATTGTTGTTGTGCTTGTATGTGTTGATGATGTTATTGTCTTTGTGTGATTATTGCTCTCTTTTCTCTACAAGTTTTGATGGTTGATCCAATGATTTTTTTATCATGTGTTCTTCCTCCTATTTGTTGTGAGCATACTATTTGTAATGTCCGCTACTTTCAAATTTGGCTAATGGTATTTATAGATTTGTTGCATTGGGTTTGTTGTTGCTACTACCTACGAGAGGTTATTCCTACCTTTCGTATATTTTCTGACATTGTACTTTGGGGATTGAGCAATATGTGATTTTTAGTATTTTTTTCTCATCAGTTGCTACTTCTCTATTGATTATAAATTTGTGATCTGGTTTAAGGGTAATCTTTGGTAGTACTTGCCATACATTTAGAATTTTGTTAATTTTCTTTTGTGAAGGTTAAATTTTGCATTCATTAGGGAATAAGTTTCTTTTCACGAATTTTCTTTTAGGGTAGTTTGATATTAGTTTCCTCTTAGGATTTGGTTTTGATAATATTATTGTGATTTGCATTTTATTGGTATTCTTGATTTATTGTTGACTCAAAAGTTTAAGCCAAAGTTAGCCCCTTAGTTTGGTTTTGATGATAGCAATTTATTATTTTTCATTTGATTGGTTATTTTATCAAGTGTTGTGTTTTTAGATTAGCTCATTAACTTAATATGGCCTCTCAACCACTTCTGTATGTAGGCTTAGCCTAAGATTTTTTATTTTACTTTGTTTAGTATTATTTGATATATTTAAGTGTTTCTATGGTATTTGTAGTTTACTAAAGTTTGAGAAAACGAAACACTTCAATAAACATCCAATTGTGCCATGCATATCTTGTTGTTGTTTGCCCAGATGCCCTGTATGAGGTGCCCAGGAAAGCCACACATTCAGGCTCATTAAGTGGTATGCATGGGCGTATCTAGGTTAAGTAGAACATAATTCAAATATCTTTTATACAACGAAGGCAAAATACATAGCTGGTAGAAATTGTGTTGCTCAAGTCTTATGACTTAAATAATAAGTGTTAAACTTTGTAATCAAGCTAAAAAAGATTTCATTTAAGTGTGATAACACTTGCCCGACCGACCCATGCCTTTTGAATGGGCCACCTTCGTTCCATTAGCCTCATTAAGAACTCAGTTCAACATTCACATACCAACTATTAAGCACCTTGTGGTTAGACGCCACTTCATTAAGATCACATAATAAGAAGAGACGTAAAGGTACAGTTTGTATACACTGAACACCGGCCAAGTGATATCACTAAAAAATCATTACCCCGTCAATGATTGCACTAGTTAAGACATGAACTAGCAATAATGATTCACTACAATTATTCTGTTAAATCTCTTTAATTATGATAAAAAGGAGAAGAATATATCTCAACTTTTTGTTATAATCAACAAGGAACTTAATTTGCTATACTTTCTTATGAGCATATTTTTAGGAAAATAGAATTTGATCCATTTTATCTTTTGTAAATTGCTACTTCAATAAAAATTTATTATTTTGTGCAATTTAATTTATTATTCAAAAGTAATGTTATTATTTTATCATCATTAAAACGAAGATTATTGACTCTCACCCATAAGCATATCCAACAGAGCCCATGTCCTAATCTTGATGATACCAATTCTTTGAAAATAACATTTGTTCTAATATTGTATATTAAATTCCAGAGTTTAACTAAATTCTAACTTTAGCTTCAAGATTATCTACTCAGAAATTTCATGATACAGTAATCAAAGTTTCCACCAACAACTGATGTTTATGAAGAAGATCAAAGCTCACAAAAATATTTAAAGATAAATACAAAGATGATTTGTATCTTATAAGCAGCAACTAGAAAGTGAAGCTATCAAAATGATCAGCTCAAGAAATATATTTAATTTTATTTCCATTCTTATATTTTGTATTATTTTTTGTATTTTCTTAATTAGACTTAGATTAGCATTGTTTGTAATGCTAAAAGTTTGACATTAGGATGTGCTTGAATAGAACCATAGTTTATATTATGTACTGAAAATTTATTGTGGTCATGCTCAGTTGCATTGTTAAGTGCACCCAAACACTAATGCCCATATGCGTCAACGAGTCTAACAATGGGTTAGGAGGATGGCGCCCAAAAATTCCGCCCATACTTGCCCAACCAGATCTGTACAAGTAATGTTGTTAGCGCACATAGTGAAATAAGGAGATGTCTAACTATTAAGAAAGGGACAAAAGATCTATGTTTGTACTCACCTTTTTTGTTTAGAGCAAGTGTTGGATGGTAGTTATATACTTTCTTGAACATGGTGAAGTAATGGGTTAGCCCTATTATTAGTTATTCAAAAAATACTAGTGAGTCACTTTTACTTTCAGTTTTACAATTAACTACATTTTACTTTCAACATACTATTAAGATGCACTTTTATAGTTCATAACTTTTACTTGATATATACACTTTTACTATCATGCTTTCCATATTCTTATACAATATTATAGGATGCAATAATTTTTTCATACTCATGACTGATTGGTAAAATATTGATTTCAAGCACAGAGTCTACTCAGGAGCGGAGGATAACTTCTTCTACGATTATAGTGAGCATGTTCTCAATCCACCTTCTTATATTTCTAAGCATGCTCAACTGCAGATCCAAGACCCGATTGGCTGCATCTGGACAAAATATTTGGGATCCATCCCTGTCTACACATTGTTAGGGCTGCTACAATCACAGTGCATTTGGGCGCATGATTGAGAGTGGATGGGCGCTAACATTCGGGCATGTTTGACATTGCTTTTAGGGGGACCACGGTTTACAATAGTTGATTTTTTAAACTATGGCTTAAACCTAAGATCAACCTAATCTCAAAACTTAACAACAGTACAGAATTAATGCTAACCTACATCTAATAAGAAAACTATTAAACAAATACAAAAAACATGAAACAAAAAAAATTAAATTAGGTCTTCAAATTGTTGGTACTGCATCACATGGTAGCTTCAAATTGTCTTCAAATTACTACTACTCCATTAACATGGTAGCTTTATACTTTCTAGATGTTGCTTTTATGTTCTGTTGTAGGCCATCCTTGTTGCTAACTTTTAAGGCTTTCTGAAAATTTTAATTTTCACCATAACTTTATGCACTGCAAGTCTTGATTGCTATATCCTAGAGCTACTAAGTAGCTAGTCCTAGAGTTAAAACTAGAACCTAGCTGAATCCTAAAATTCAATATAAAATATTTGTATTAAAAATTAGTTTCAAAATTTTATTATCATCAAAATTAGACAACATCATCACCATTACATGGCCTAGTCACACCAGAGCTTCCTCCATCTTTCCGATCCAAGATTCCTCCATTGCAATTTGCTTCAACAACAAAAGTAATAATGTTATTTGCTTTATGCAAAACACAACCTCTATTTTAAAACATAATACACTTAAATTCATAATTCATTGGATGATTTAACAATGATTGATTGGTATGATGTCTACTTTAATGCTATTTTACTACTTTGTTCTTCAAAGCTAGTTTGCTGTTTTACTTTTCAATGCTAAATTTTAAAACAATGCTTTAAATGATTACAATTGAAGCATAAATGAGTGAGTTATTAAGCTTTGAATGAGCTTGTCATTACTCTATGAGCATGCAACTAAGAATATTAATATATTAGAAAACAATCAGAACAACTAATTCAAGCTGACAGGGTTGCCTATCGAGCAATTAAATAATTAATCTTTTGCTCACTAAGCAATTTCTCAATATGATCATAAGAATAAAACTCATGGAACGTAGTCGAGTACATAACAGAATGAACCAGCTCGTTTGCATTTTCCATTCTTAAAACCCTGAATCCAAATAAATTCCTTCTACAAAGCATATAAAATAAAGCACAATAGATAGAAAGATTTTATCTTGCAGCTCAGGAAGTAGTGCCTTTCACTCTTGCATAATCAGTATCAACTTTATCAAGTTTATTTCAACAATATCAGAGGTTCATAATAAGAAAAAAAAAAATTTAACTCAAAAAGTTGTCTCTTATTTTCACACCGCACATACATTAATTAATAATACAAAGGAAAAAAACATAGTAAAGTTTGAAGTTGGGAAGGACGAATCTCAACTGAAGCGGGAGAACACAACAACTGGAAGTCCTCTGTCCATGTGAAGGGTAAACATGATTTTATAAGAGGCAACCCTCGACGGATCCTCCAGTCTGAACTTGAAGAAATGAAGGAGAGTGGCTGCCAATATCTTCATTTGCTTGTATGCAAAGTCCTTCCCTAGGCATATTCGGAGCCCTGCCTGAGAACGCCTTATATTAGAGCAATTACTTTGCCGCCAAAGTTTCTTAATTCTTTAATTTGTTAAAAGGAGGAATAGTTTTTGGTTAGAAACCAGTTTTTCATGAGCAACTCATTTTTACCGATGCTGCTCCTTTTCTATTACCATAAAATATGTGAAAGTAGTATATAAATACTTCCTCATTAATTAGTTGACAACCTCTGAGGACTCATTGGAGACAGGCTCTGTGGGCTTGGCATAGTAATCAAAATCAAAAAGCACCCTAAAACCTCACCATGATCAAATTTTTTGGGCCAGTAATTTTTTGATTAAAAAATACTTATTTTTTAGAAGGAACAAGTCATCCTTATTGCACATCTCTCTCACAATAAATTTCAATTTTTTAATAAAGAGAATTAAGAAAATACATCATTTTATCTATTAGCTTTTTTTTTTTTCATTGAAGCTTTAAATAAGAAGTAAATATGTGGCTGGTGGAAAATAAACCCGTGGCATGGGATAACAAACCCAAAGTCTCGGTCACTATGTTACGACATCATCATGCTATTTTTAATTCTTGTCTCTTGGCTTGTACTTCGAAAAGCCACTTAAAGTGGATTTTGCAACTGCAAATCTACTTCGGCAATCAGTTGCCCAGGACCTTGTAGAAGATTTAACCAAGCATTTTGAAAATGAAATATAGATTGGAGAAATTAATGGCTACCAATAAAAAATAAACTTTGAAAGCTTCCCTTCTTTTTGCACATACTTCTTTTTGCACATACTATAGAACCATTGGGCATGATTCTTCAAGTTATTTCAAACTTCACCCCAACTTAAAAACAGTATCAAACAAATATTAATGTTCCTTTACCCAAAGATACCTCTAGAAACTAGATGACTATGTCCCAAAACAGCCGCCGTTGCTAGCGGTTACAAGAGATCATGTCTCCATGGAAGAGGGCCTACAGCCGAATACTTGTGTTCATGTAAATTTGGATATGCAACTGCTGGTTTCTTGGAGACTAATCCTAGCAAAGAAGTTAATTATATTGTTGTTGAGATGGCTCAGAAGATTGAGCTGTGCTTGGGCGTCCAACTGGTTGGATCCGTAGCAATGGAGGTTGCTACCCCCGCTGTTGCTGAGTTTGGGAACCATATGAAGGCATATGTTCCACCATTGGTAAATGATGGTAATATGTAGAAAATTGTTGCTGTTGCTGATGTAGTTCTAGCGAAAGTAAATGATTGCTTGAATGCTATTCTATCTCAGGATGATAGTTCTAGCCAGATGTTGATAGAGGTGACATCGGATGCCAATTTAGTTGCTTTGCCTTAAGATCATTTTGGTAGTGGAAGTGTGTTTGAGTGTCATGCGGGGTACTCACAATCACTAAGGAATGTTCTATTTGAAGCTCCCAAAAGCTTAAAGATGAGAAGGAAATTTGGATGAGGATATAGATATGTTGGACATCCCTCCGGAAGTGATCCAAAAATATATTATGAAATTCCGATTATTTTGTGTAGAAGAGAAACAATGGGAGATCTGCCAACCGAGAACTCTTCTCTAGATATGGAGACTCACTCGAACCTGAATCCTAATGTAGTGGAGTTTAATTCGTCTGCAAATATAAGAGCTTACTCTACACTGGAAGTGGCAATGAATCTTAAAAAGAATTCAGAGATTGATTCAACTGAGGTACCACAAATAACAGTTTATATTCAGAGATATTATATGATTTTCTTGTCAAAAACAAGAAAAAAAGAAAATGAAAAAGGGCAAAAGCTCCAAATCTAATCGAAAATCAAATTATTACCTAAGGCAAAAAAACGCACTCGCTAATGAGGTGGTTTCTCAAACGTGGGATTTTTTTGCTTTTGTTAGGATCTCATATCCTGAAAAGTTTGGTGACTATTTTTTTCTTTTTTTTTCCTTTTTTACTTCTTTTCATATATTCTTTAACTTTGTACACATGTCATGATAGATCTATAAACATATTTTAAGAAAATAAATAAATTAAAAATAAGATATACATACATATATATATATATATATATATATTATTGAAACAATTTTTTATTCAAATGAGGTTAACTTAAAACCAGAAAAGAATATTAGAAACTTTTGTCTTGACACATTACAAACATCTTTTGTTTCAACCATGAGTTGGCTACTCATCTTAATCTCATCCCTTTGGATGAAAATATTAAATATTCTCTTTATGTCAATCCCATCAGAAGAGAAAATTTGAGGGCTATTAAGAGTATGCAAATTGGTATAATGGCAGGCTCATATAGTTTTCCTATTGAATTTTATCAAAATGGATGTATGCAATACAATTAAAGAATTTTTTTGTGAGGCTAAGCTTCCCAAGTATTTTTGTTACATCGCCCATTTGTCTTATCCTAAATACTCCCAATCACTTTGAAGGTTAAATACCAACAATTTGAAATCTAACTTTCTTGTCCTTTTAAACTTTATCATATAAAGTTAAGAGAATCATGTATATATTGAGTTTCAAACAAGGGCTCATAAATTTATTTATTTCGGTCTCTCTTTTTTATGGAGCATAACAAAACCATCTACTATAATCATATTATCAACAAAGTTCGAAATAAATTCACTGGTGGTAGCTTTACATTAGTAAAGTTTGTTCATAGCACTATTCTTTAATATAGTTACATGTCATGCTCATTACTAAGAGTTTTTGGGTTAAACATGAAGGATCCAGAATTATTTGGGCCAATTAATCCTTTATTTACTCTCCTACAAATGAATGGGGTTAGATATTTAAAATCTTAATAGCCCACACAAGGCTCTCTCTTTTATGTTATAGTAGAATTTTCATACAAACAAGAGAAATTTGCCCCAATTTCTCCTTGCTAAATACTGTGTAGCCATTCCACTATGAAGGTTCCTAATAAAACTATTGATCCTAAATGGCACTGATTGCTTTGAGGCTGATCATTGTTGAGCAATTGTTTAGTCATAGAATTTCTCAAAATAAAATTTCATTTTGGCTTGATTTGTAGAGTTTCGTGGGCCCAATATGTGATATGGTTCTCACTCATACTGCTCATCTTAATGTTAGTGACGTATTGAGAGAGGAAGTTTGAAACAAGACGTTACTATCTAACCAGTAGCCAGCTAATTTGGTTGAGGTGGTTAGCAAGATACCTATTATCTAGGACTCTTTTGTTCATTTTATGCCCTAATGGCGCTTCAGTTCTCTTCTAAGCTAAAGTTGCTTTGTCTCGGATCAAGTCTTTTGGGCCTCCAAATTTATGAATAAGTTATAGAACTCTATTATCTATCATTTTTACTAGGAACATTTAGACTAAATTTTCCCCGACATATGTCATTTTACAGTGTAAGGGGATTTTCATAGTCTATAAATGTTAATGCTACAATGCTTGTGAGAATATTTCTCATATATTCTTAAATAAAGATATCAATTTAAGGGTGTGGATCTACTTTGATAATTGACCTTTAAGACTACATAGATATAAAAGATTTTTTAAACAACTGGGTTATTCATATTAAGACTATCTAATAACACATGTCACTTCGCTTCTTTACGATGCGACTACATCATAAGGAATATTCAAAAAGCTAGCAATAGGAATAAGCACGATGCCAGTCCTATTCAATGCAATTCTATTTGCAAAATAATTATCAAAAATATTAATGAAATTATATAAGCAACCAAGCTAAGAATATTAAATGACTTAATAAGTTCCCATTCTTAATGTTGGATGCATCTTGGACACAGGTTAGTTAGGTTTGTATTTGCTTTCTTCCTAGGGGCATTGAGTTGCAGTAAGAGGTTGTTATTTAAACTCCTCAAGCTGGCTTTGCTATCATTTCACTGTTCCCAAGTTTTTGGAGTGTTGTGTTTGGTCTATATTTAGACTAGGCCTATTTGATGCTCCGGTGTTTGGCTAGATCTTCAGGGGCCCATTGGGCTTCAACAGGACGGGGAGAGCTTCTTGCATAGCCAGCGGCTTGACTAGGTTGGTTTTATGGTGTTTTATGAAGTTCCTCTTCAAGATGAACATTGTTTTGATTTGGATGGCTCCCTGCAGGTGCTCTACCATATGCCTAACTGGTTGAGCTATGCTCGATTTGGTTCAGGTAAATTTAAGGAAATTTATTATATCTTCTTATTTAAACAGATGCCTTTTGTTTGTAATTTCAGGGCTCTACGCTGCCAAGCTTTGATGTCATTAGTCCTCCAGCTCTTTCTATTGTCCTTTCATATTAGAGCTAAGCCGACGGAAGTGTGGTTTGTTGGTGGGCTTTTTGTGCTAAGTGTTTTAACATTTGAGTTTGACTAGTTGGATGCCCCTTTAACAAGCTACTTCTAGATTTGTTTGTTAGATTTTTCTAATTGGTAAGTGATGGACTGTGGTTGCTTTAATTGTTTATTGGATTTTGTTTTAGTCGAGCTTTACAATTTAGCATTATATTTTATTTCCCCAAACACTTTTCACGACCCTTAGTTCTCTTAATACTTTTTGATAAGTATCTCTTTCATCTATCCACACCATTCATTTTATTTGCAACAAAAGTTTTTTTTTTATAATATATACAACAACAACACCAAGCCTTAATCCCACTAGGTAATGTCAGCTAATAATAGGATTTGACAAAGTTTTACACTGGCTATCAACTACGTAACGTAATCCTCAGCCTTTCTCACTCAAAGCTTGGGACCCAACAACGGCGGAGTTAAACATAATTTGTTTTTTATAATATATACATAGAGAAAACAAGCTATTTTACCAATATATAATCAAAAATTTTAATATACAACACATCTAACACCTAAAATTAGCCGATAAGATTAAAGAATGCCACCTTAGATGGTTTGGCATCTTAAGCGTAGACCGTGCAATGCCTCAATTAGAAAATTTGAGTTCATGAACTTCACCATATTAAATGAGGTAGAGGAAGACCAAAAAAAGATAAGGGAAAAAACTATTATGATGGATCTTCTCTATTTAGAACATAGGAAAAGACTTCTATTTAATTGTGCAAAATAGAAACAAACGATTTATGTAGCCAGCCCATCTGTCAGATTAAGGCTTGGTGCTGTTGTTACACATCTAACACATACAATTAATAATTTAAAAACTGCCATGAAAATCTTTTATATCTTTTTCATTATGATGTATGTCACTTTTAAATATAAGAATAGAATCACTTTTAAATCCACATAAGACATTGTGACAACTTACATTGAAGGAGATGAACTGGAATGAACTTGCAGGCTGAAAAACACCATTTTCAAGCCATCTCTCTGGCCGAAATTCTTCAGCATCTTCTCCCCAAAGGTAAGTCATCCTCCCCATTGCATATATCGCATACCCGATTGCATCACCTTTTCTCACCTTGAAGCCATCCGGCAGCACATCATCTTCTCTTGCAATTTTTCCATCCTACCAAACAAGTAAATCAATTAGAATAATTCATTTCACCAAAATCTTTAGAGAGATAATTACATGCATACTGCAGAAATCTTTATAATTTACATACCAGGCACCCAAACTTCAATATTTATAAAAAGTACTTTTACTTTATTATCTATATATTGTATGAAATAGTATCTCTATTATTTGTTAAAAATTATAGAATAGCGAGATAAGAGTTCTCTACATGTAAATATTGAGCATTGGGTGCTAGTTAGCTATACAGAATTTAGATAAAATTAAATTATAAAATCTTATTTTACACTAAGAGTTCTAAAATAAAAAATATTATGCATATGTATTGATGTCTTTTATGTCTTTTCCATGAAAGGCTAAAATTCATTGTTTTGAAAAGGCTTCTTAAATGCTACAACTTATGCACAAGCCAAAAATAAAAAGACAATAGCCCCTTTTGAAAATTAGATTAAAACAACAAAAATAAAAATTGAAAATAGATTCAGAGTTCATAACTCGAGAAGGTTGGAACAATTTAGAAATATCTAATGGAAATACAAATATATCCAAATGATTTTCTGCGCTGTACTGTTTGCTAAGAAAATAGTTCAATTATCCAAGTAAATATAAAACATAAATATAAAAAATAAAAGAAGAAATAAATGCTACCAAAGTATCAGTCAATGCCTCACACCAAAACAAGATAAAATCCTCTTGAAGTTTCAATGTCCTTACTCAACATTCAAAAAGTCACATTCAGAACGCACAATTTGGGAGGAAAATTTTCCAATAATCTCAATATATAAGAACTGTCAATTATAAGTCCATTAAGGATAAACTATCAATTATAAGTCCATTAAGGATAAACTATCAATTATAAGTTTATTAAGGATAATACACTTAAATCAAATTAAAGTTAAGAAAACATTAAGAGAATAAGCATATTTACTTGTTAAAAGAAATGCAAGAGCATTAAATATCATTTCTATGTATACAATTACAAGCAATATAAGAAATAAAAGCATGGAAACTATTTCTCTTAAAAAAAGCTTTCACATTTTACATTAAGATACATATATACATAATCTTGTAATTTATAATCTTTTTATCTCCTTGTCGTGATAAAAATATCATACTTAAATAAAATATATGATAAATATTAAGGAAAGAAATAGCATTATATTGAAGATTTTAAAACTCACAATAAACTCAAGGTGATGTCTAATCTGCTACTGATATTTGAAAATTTAATTTTATAATAACAAAGTATGTCTAAAATGATGCTAAAACACATGTTTGTGATTCACCCATCGATAACCCTAGATGGGAATGTAGTGCTAATGGAAAAGATTGGTAACGAAAAAAAAACAAAAAATGATAAAAGAAAAAGGAAAAGCTTTAAGGTGTGTACCCATGATTAATGTGTTAGTATATTGCTTTGAAAGTATAAGTTATGTATTGATAAGTTAAAGGGAAAGAGTTAAATAATAATATTTATATTAATAAAAAAGGTCTAAGTATATATTTACATGCAAACTAGCAGCATGAAAAAGCTTAGTACTAAATATCAAATACAATGATTAATTAGCTTAGAAACTTGCATACACATTGCTTCTTTTTATTTTGTTATTGTATTTAAAACTGGAACACATCTACAAATTACAGTGATAACTCACTATGACAAATATTTTACATATTGCAAGAAAATATGACTACAGAGAGAGTATAACATTAACTGCCACAAATGGATACTTCAAATAAGTGTATTTCTATTTCAAAGTATCATTTATTATAGCTATTTACTAGTGGATCTGTCTCACTATTTAAATGATTAGAAGAATCTTATGATTAAATATGCGTTAAAAACCTTTAAGTTTAGATTCAAGTTTCCCGGCTATTGATTTTCATCCCAACATTGGGCCACCCAATAAAATTGGATCGGGTCATCAAAAGATAAGTATTCACCTTTTATTTCATGTAAGCTTTCACTGGAATTAGTTTTAACTCACTCATTTCAAATTAAGTAATTGACTTCGACATTAAAATTTCCTACTAAGATGCCATTCATCTGGTGAACTCAGCTTTTCTTAATTGTGTTGTTAAAGTTCTCATTCAAGAATTCCAATAGGCTCAAGAGCATATCTCAGTACAAACTCATCAATAAAAGTACTCAAATAATTCAACAGTAATTGATAATTTGCAGGTCATCCAGCAGCATGAGATCACAAGATTCCATGAAGGAGTTCACCAAATAAGCAAAATAAATTCAGCAATCAAACAAAATAAAGTTAGTTCACAGTACCTCTGGAACAGCAGGAAAAAGCCGGAGAGTCTCAGTAACTGTGGCATGGAGATAATGCATGCTGTCAAGAGCTTCTTCTGTTAAGCTATTCACAAAGTCATCAATATCCAATCCTTTGCTACCTGTAGCTGTGGCTTCATTGATATCTGTGACAACTTTTTCCTGAACAATAGGGTTTTTGCACATCATATAAAAGAACCATGTGAGAGTACTTGCAGTTGTATCCTTTCCTGCCAACAGGAAATTGATGAAAATGTCTCTTAGATATCGATCTGTGATTGTAGGATCCTCCTCACTTTCTTTTACAAATCTTGACAGAATGTCCTCTTTTACATTCTGAAAATAAGTTAATCAGTTTGATCACAGAAATTTGTTTCAAACATATAAAGTAGTTCAATAATTCTTACATCGTCAACTCTAGTTTTCATCTGTACCCTCTTGAGATGGATCAGTTTGAAAACAAACTCATCAATAACCTTCAAGTTCTTCTTAAGCTGCGCCTCTAACCCAACATTGAGAAGCCTCTTTGCTTTCCAGAATATATCTACATACCTACGGAAGGTGATGTGCAATGAATCGTCAAAGGCTCTTAAGAAAGAAGTTCCAACTTCATCTGATTCTGAAAGAGTGTTAAGATCGACACCAAATCCAATCTTAAATATTGAGTCCATAGTAGATTTCCTGAAAAGATCCTGTAAAAAACAATGAGCAGACATGAATTGAACAGAAACTCTGAGCAAACTTGTTCATGGATAGAAAAACTAATACCATTTGCATAGAACACTATACGGAAGTTTTAAAAAAAATTTATAAATCTGCGTAATTGCAAGGGCATGCGTTAACCAATAAATAAAATTTGTTTTTGTTGCTTACAAGTAACCCTTGTATTTTATTAAGGGTTGACTATAACTATAGTAAATTTTCAGAACTTGAGCAAAACACTAAGTAATGGATTTGTTGCAGTAACACTGAACAAACTATATTAATTTTTCAATGGTTGAAATCATCCTAATAAAACAAATAAAATTATGATATTTTACTAGTTAATTCAACCAAAAAAAAAAGAAATTTTTAACTAGACAACACCAATCTTTATAAAATACCTATGGAAACCTAAGCTTACAAATTTACTCTCATAGCGCTTTAATCTTTAAAATTCACAAATATGCATATAAATCTAACTCCATCGAAAACCATTGAGCAACATCCTGATGCACAGAGATTATGAATGATAGCTGGTAGTAAAAAAAATAAAACTAGGCAGTTACGCCAGCTGCATCAATTTCGCAGAAGTGATCCTGGAGGCATGCGTCTACAAAAAAACCTAAGATGAAAATAAAGAGCGGATTGCGTAGAGATTAGAGCAGGGAATGATAAATTGAGGCAGTAGGAGAAGACTGGAATATTTTCTATTTGATCTTTTTCTGCCATCCATTGAATAAAAGTGAGCAGAAGATCTTCGACACCTCTTTTGAGATCTTCTCAAATTATTTTAATTGCTGTGTTCCACAGCGCTGACCGTTACGCCCGGTATCTCGTGGAAAGACTATTACGTCGAACGATTAATATGGAGGAGCCAGTTGGAAAGGTTTGGAGGTGGCTCCGGCATTGTGCCCTACTGGATTTACATGGAGTTAGATTTAAATGGTATATTTAGTGAATTTTAAAGTTTTTTGTTATGAGAGTAAATTTAAGTTTTAATGTTCAAGAGGTAAATTAATAAGACTTTTATGTTATGCAGGCAAGAATTCCAAGAAATAAGATAAAATATCAAGCCTTGTCCAATCAAACGAAGATCTTTTTGTTAATTGAGAACCCTCAATCAAATTAACATAGTATTCTCAACCAACGGCAACAGTCTCTTAATAGGATCTAATGGCAGGTAGATTCTAAGCCAATATAATTGGATCATACTTTAAATTAAATCCCAAAGATCTCATGGGCAACAAGTATCATAAGAGATCCAACTCCCAAATCAGATCATGTTGGCAGAAACTTTTCGGCATTATACCTAGATGGCTCTTGAAAATATAGTACATACATTTGAACGTTAGAAGTTTATACTAAAAGGATGCCTGTACCGATAATAGACACGTAATCCCAGATAACTCTGAAGTAACTAAGAATATATTGCAGCTTTAAATAAATAGTATTTTTCATACATATAGAAACAAGTTAGCATAAAAAGATTCACATATCCATTTTTTGAGATGTCCCTCATAGATAAATTTTATTAAAGCAATCCCAACAGTGATTCCATTCCCTGATTTATTTAAATGACATTCTTAGACCTGCATATTGACCGCAGATGCAGTTGCTGCAAATTCAGCCACTTTTGTAGTCAGCTCTGCAGCTTTTGAGCGAAAGACAGCACTACTGAAGCCCCTAAGCACTCTGGTTGAGAACTCGTGGCTTGCAAGCTTTCTCTGGTGCCGCCACTTTTCCCCATCAACAGCAAAAATCCCATCGCCAAAGGCATCCTTAAGGATATCATAGTTGAATTGACCCTACAACAACCAAATAATCCATTAAACCTGAACATTACAAGAGGCGGCAAATTTGTCAGAGACAAAGTTAATAACTGCATTGTTAAATTACAAGTGAAGATTCGATGTACTGAGTCAATACATGATTGAGGTTGTGTATGGACAAGTTAAAAAAGTAATATGCCTAAATGAATACACAGGATTAGCCTTGAATTAGCAATGCATCATCTAAAAAATATTTTTCTTAGTTTGATTTGCTCCATTTGGCTTTGGATATAATAGATTTAAATTTCTCTTTTGGGATAATATGGCATATTACATTCATGGTTCTTTAATTTATTTATTCGGATGTTTGGTTATCAATAGGAAAAATTAAACTAAAGTCAAAACAACCCAAAATAATAAGCAAAAAACCAGTTTATCACTTTAAATCTTAGTTAAATGTTTCGAATAACTAAAGAAAACTACCATTGTTCACTTTTCCAGCCACTTTACTTCATTCAAGAAAAGATACAGACCTAGTCACTAGAACAATAAATCAGTTCACTAATTCTCTTTAATCTCAGTTGGAAGAAAGAATTCCTTTAGTGTTATTGCCATAGGCCCTATTGCATGAGTCAACATCATTGAAAACCACAGTCATTCCATATATCCATTGAGTTGGAGAGATAGACGTCTGTCATATCGGGCATTGAAAATTTGATTTGGTACTTTCTGTGTATATCTCTAAACTATTGACTTTTTAAAAAGGATTCCTTTTGCAATATAATCAACTTTTCTTAAGAGTTAATGATATTTCAAAATATCATGTTATAAAAATGAGTAATTTATTAACAAAAAACCCTGCTTATACTAAAGTTCAATTTTTGTCTAAGAGATCTAGAGATGTTTAGATTAGTTAGTTCAGAATTCCAAGTATAAAAGTAATTTATGAATTTAAAAGCAATCTAAATAATTTTGGGTGTTTGACCTTTGAAACAAGTAATCTCCACTATTTGCTCTATGCCTTCACAACCATCAATACCTATGCATTGGTTGGAAGTATGCTTTTGTAAGGCCAAACCCAGCCATCGACTAGGCCTTGGCCCAGACCAATCCGCTGTGAGGTCAAGAGGACATATTGTTATAAGAGGAGATTTAAGTGGGCATAAAAAGATAATTAAACAATTAAGTAATATTCATGATGATTTTTATTCTAAAAAGATTAATAAAGAAGGAAAAAAAAAATTTAGAGTTTGCTTTAGCTTATGACCTTATGATTGTTAATATTTGCTTCAAAAAATGAGAAACATATTATCACTTGTAAAAATAGGGCAACTAAAACTCATAATGATTATTTTTTCTTAAGGAAAAGTAATCGTTTATATTATAAGAATTATAAGTTTATTCAAAATGATTGTTTGGCAACCCAACATCATTTATTAATTTTAAATTTATAAATAAGAGGTAATAAAAGTATTGTTAAATTTAAAATATGTTATAAAACTAAATTGTAGCATCTTAAGAAGGACAAATATAAATATTTTTAAGAATAAAGTTTTAAACTTGAACATAGCGATTATGAGGTTGAAACCAACATTATAAGAAATTCGGTTGCTGATTGTATTTGATATAAAGCAAAGAGTTTTTTGCCATTGGAAAGGATTTCGGTTCAAAGTAAGAAATAAAAAACATTTCATAGTGGCAAACGACCATTTCATCACAAAAGCATGGGCTAGGTCAAAAGCGTCATAGCACGGAATTTTTAAAAAGCGCAAAGCAGAAAAAAGAAAAAAATTATTCGAGCTTTGAAAGCTCAACAAATTTCCGCTGAAGAAGGAAGAATACTCCAATAGTGATAAACAAATGATAAATAGTACCTTGGGATAGTTAGAGAATTTGATCTTGAGAATGTGCTCAATATTGGCGGGATCAGTCGTGTAGATGTCGCTGTGAGAAAGGAGTATGAACCTGAAGATCTTGTACCTGCGGGCAAGGCTAGTGAAATAGTCAAAGCGGGTGCTGAAACTGAAGAGCTGATGGAAGATTGTGCCAACAACTGGCGGCTGGCCGGATTTGAATAGGGATTCCTTGAGGTAGAAGATGAAGTAGGAAATAGCGTAGCCGATAACACAAAGAAGGCCGAGTGCAAAGACTGCTCCCAATGTGGTAGCGAAGATTTTAACTAGAAAGGCAATGTAATTTTTAATTGAGAAAAGGATTGGCATTTCCAAAGAAGCCATTTTGTATGGTTTGCTAATGCAAGCCGTGGGGGTCTCCCTAGTTATATATAATGTAAATTATTTACAATTATTACCTCATAAATTCGGTTTTGTTGCATAAGTACGAACATTAAATTTTTTTTATTTTCAAAAAATTTTCATCACCATAATATTTTTTATATTTGTCAAAATGGAGAAAATAAGTATGATTAAATATTAATTAGATATTAAATTATAAAATATTTAATCTATTCACAATTATTAAAAATCTAAAAATAATAAGCAGATGAAAAAATTTTAGATAACAATAAAAAATTATCCTTTTATTCATATTTACTATTTTAAATATTAATATACATATATTTGCATATAAATAAGATTGATTTTAATATATATGTATATGTATATATACTATAGTTGCAAAATTCACTAATGGCAATCCTCTAATGTAATCAATTTGTAATCAATTTGCTTATATAAGGAAGCTTATTCTCAAGAAGCTATAGTAGTTGATAATCATGTGGTGGTCAATAAACATGTCTTTGCTAAACAAATCGATGTGCCTAAAAGAAAATTAAAATATATTGAAAAAGTTCAATAATCTGTTATGGTAGCCAATCCTCCCTTATTCCAATTTACTGTAACCCCTTCTATAGCTATAGTCATTTGTGGAGAAGGTGCATAATCAATTCATGACGTTGCTAAATATGTGAATGCTACTTTTAACTATGAGCCTAGTGGAGGCTATAGACAAGAGAAATGTTTCTTTAACTTTGTTATATGTTTTATGTCATTCTATTACTACTATGATTGTAGCTAAAGATCCATTAATAGCAGCTGTGATGGAAAAGCATACAAATTCAGAACCAAATAGGTATGAAGCTCGAGTGCATAAGGAGATTGAGGAGATGCTAACTTATGATTTGATATCTACCGCTAAGTTACAAAAAAGCCCCTGTCGATTCCATTGAAATATTGGAAAGACGAGAAGTGGGTTAGCTTGAGCCATTTTAACGATTATCGGATATTAAAAAGAAAACCAAGGAAATCCCTTGTGCCTGGATGGAAAACAAAATCCTATTAATCTCTGTTGTTCTGCATTTTGATGTTAGATCAGACGACTCTGATCTAGTCTGACATTTGTAACTAATTAGATTCAAATGCAACAATTAGATCAAGGCATGAGATGTGCGACTGAGATTAAATCAAGCATATTACACACTAAACCAAATTAGATCCTAGCAGTAGCTCCCACCGCTATGCTTCTCTCTCACTATGCTAGACAGCCATAAACTAAAGGTCAAGGATTATGTATGGAAGAATCAAGCATTCTCACACGATCTCATTGTCTCCAACTACTTCTCCAAAGTGGAAGGGATTTTCCTCGCTCATCTTTAGCCCAGATTGGCCCCGGAATGGCTCGGGTCAAACCTAAATTTGTGGGTTTACTTGAAGCTTGTACCCCAGCTTGCCCAACTCTCTACAACTATTTAAGTCCTCACAAAATAATTTGAGTTTTCATTTACTCAATTTTAAGATCTCATGACCTTAATCCCCTATAATAACCTTAATGTTGTTACTCAATATTGGGTAGTTCAAATAGCTTAAGAACTGCTCCATTAGACTCCTAGTGACATTATGAGCCAACCCTTAAAATTTGGGTTTGATTTTGACATTTATTTTGAGCATTTTAAATTAACCAGAACATTTATTTTGAGCAATTCAATTAAGAATCTTATAATTTTTAATTATATAGTTAATTAAATCCTATTTTTTGGCTCAAATGGTGGGCCCGATCATAGCCTCCATCGCAAGTCAGATTTGGATCAGAGGGCTACGTGCACTGGAGGTACTGTGCAACTGCACACCCCTTCAACGCAGGCCACGACCAAGGATACATGTGCAAAAGGCCGCAAAAGGTGGTACTACGGCCTAGTTTTCAAACTGCTCAACTACTCTTAACCATCGCCATTTGATTCCTCTCCCTCATTAGGTTTGTTTGACATCACTCTCGTGGCTTGATGTAGCTCTTGAACAATGAATTTCTCCGGTGATGAGGCAGACTGACAAACTATATAGTACACATCCCTTTCTATCTATCACTATTAATATCATATTCTTTGATTTCATTTCCCTATTGCTTCCTATGATGGATAATTTGAGTCATTTGCTCGGCTATATTGAGTGCCTGATGTATGTCTCTAACCCGGGCTTGTACAGTAAAGTACAGTGCCCAGGGCCGACAATTATCCGTCGATCATATGCATTGCACGCCGTAATCAAGGCCGACCCAAGGAATCCATTAGCATATGGAGCTCGTAGAATGGTTGAGTGTGGAGGGAGCATTGTACCTCCATATTAAACCCTAACCTTTGAACCTATTCCTGCTAAATTAAGTCGACCCATGTTATTAAAACTAGGGTTTCCATTAGCATTAGGCAGGTCTTGCTTTGGACTTCATATTGGTATAAGACTCGTTGGCTAGATTTAGATGTGTGAGGAGTGTCATTGAACTCTATGTCTACTGCTCTCGGTACCTATGGTGCCCCGTCCCCTGCCAAGGTCCCGCTAACACACATGTTAGCACATTTATGGTGGGGCGGTTGATGCGGCAAATCCCTCACTTATTGTAACAATCCAGGGTTGTTACTCAGCCGATTTGACCTGAATTTGATCAAATTAAGATAAAAATCAAGATCCTGATTTAAGTGGAATAAAAATATTCTCATATAAAGCGTACTGAGAGGATATTGTCTTGCAAAAATTTGAGCGCAATTGAGATTCTAGATAGTCCTAAATTAATTCGTGAAGTTTAAATCAAAATTTAAATTTTTTTGTATATTTAGGTTAAGCATCAATTGTAGATGCCATGTTTTATGTTTGGCTAATTTTCGAGCTCCCAATTGATCGCGATAAATTTATAAAGTTTTTCACTTAAAAATTAATATAAAATAAAATACTTGTCTAAATTCTATTATTTTTGGACGCGTGAACTTGCCTCATCGAGATGCTCATTTCGACAGTAAGCTTGTAAAGGAGTTCAATCGACCATCGATCAAAACTTGGAATTTTTGAATAGTTTTTAGCCACTCGATCTTGATCGAGTGGCTCTCAGTAGCTTGGATGAGCATATAAGTAAACCCTCTCTATATTTGCACTAATTATAATAACCTAAACCTAATTCCCCTCAGCCGATTCTCTCCTCTCTCCCACGAGAGAGGCACCTGCATACCTCTAAACAAGAGGCCGATAGGTGCCTGTTCCATCTCTCTCGGCAGGAGGCCAAGAGGCGACAGCTCCTTCCACTCTCGGTTGGAGGCCGACTGCTGTTTGCTAGTTACTTCTATCGGATGGAGGCTGAGAGCCCCGTCGGCTTCTCCTTTTCAGTGGAAGGTCGAAACCCCCCTGTCGTCCTCTCTGCTGGAGGCCGAGGACAGTCATCCAAGGCGCCGATCCTTCCCTCTTGGCAGGGAGCCGGGAACCACCTGTCGGCCAGCCTTGCTATCAAAAGGAGGCCGAGAGGCACTTTCCTCTCCCTCTCGGCTAGGCCGGGAACTCGCAGTAGCCGACTCTTCCTTCTTACCAACATTATGCCGATTGCTGGATTAGTAACTCTCCATACTTATCAATAAATCAGATTTTATTTATCATTTATGCTGATTAAAACAAATAAAGATGAATGTATTATGATTAGCTAATAAGGAAGATTGTATGTTGATTGTTATTAACAAGACCTTATTGATATGATGTATTAATCTTCTTGGTTATTATGCATGTAGTAAAGTAAATATATATAATTAGATTCTAAAAGATTAAAGTAAGAAAAGAAAAGAGAGATGATAAATAAAAACCGTGCGATGCAATATTAAGAATGACTATGATATTATTTATGATTTACAATAATCTTCCTACATACTTTCATTTAAGTAAAATTAATCATTTATATTAGTCAATATCATATTATATAGGTTTTAATTAAAATAAACCTATTATTTTGGAAGCAAGTTATAGGAGCACACATCTAGCTTCTATACATTTAGTTTGGATACCCCAACCTTCTTCTTTTAATGCTCATATCTAAAGTTATACCAAAAGCATTGGCATGAATTGTATTTATTTCAGATTTATTCGCTAAAAGCATGTTAGCAAGCAATCACTTTGGTCAGGAACACGTAATTATTTCACAGAGAAAAGCATTCGACTTTCTATATCTTGTGCAGTCACTTAATAATCGTAATATTTCATTTGAATATTTCTCAATGTTCTAAAATAATAATTTGATATAAATAATGATATTTTGAATGCACCTAAATCCTTGCATAATTATTCATCATAATGCATACCTTTATTCATTTGATATCCATAGAAATTGAAATAGAAAAGTAAAATTAGCATGAAAGTAGAATCCTAAGCATATATTTAATTTGGTTTTATTAAGTGAGGCATTGAATCAACATTTAAGAGTTATACATATGTACCTTCAATTCTGGCCAATCCTAATATTGAAACTAGAATATAGGCCTTGTACTCAAGGAATAAGAATTGTAATTAATCCATTGCTTGTTTCATTTCTCAGCCAAGGAAACTGGATTATACTACATGGAAAGCCTAAGGCTTAAAGTTCATAAGTCGAGTGTTGTAGGCTTTGGTGCCGTGTCAGGTGCGTTAAGTATTTAGAACTTGTATTGAGTTCTAATAAATAAAATCATTTTATTTAGTTCTACATTAAGTGCATACATCACTTGCATAGTTCTTATTATTGCTACTATATTTTTATTTTCTTGAATCCCATGTTAACTTATATTTTATTTTGTAAAATGTTCTGAAGAAAATATTATAAACTGCATGTTATGGTTACCATCTTATTAAAATGTGAGAGTTTAGGAGGAATTACCTTGACTATTATTTCACACTTGTATTTATTAATAATAAATAAATTAATAACATGTGTATTATTTTTTGAATTAAATTCTGCATGTTAGATTATTAGGTCTTATAAAGGACTAAGGTGATTTGATTATTTTTTTGAACATAAACTTACACCTTATTGATTTTCTCTTAAGTAAGAAAACCAACATGAAATGATTTTTAATTAACTAATAAGATATATTTAATTTATTAAATAACACAATCCTAAGATTGTAATGACTTATCTCATGATTTTATTATTAACTTCTAGAGATTTAGTATTAAATAAATTACATCCTTGATTTATCTTTTTCAATCAATGATTTAAGATGTGACATTGCATAGAATCATACTTATCATGAATCTAGTTTAGTCATTAGAATTTGTAAATAGTAGATGGCATGACTAAGAACTTTTAATCTTTAAGAGAAACTAAATAATATAATTAAGGTGATTAATGTAGCTATGGTTAAAATAAAATAGAACTTCGCCTTTAATTACTGAAACCTTGAGGTAGGAAGGTCTTACTTGTCTTCTCTTGAGGTAGGACCTTAGATGTACCTTAATAACCTTAGATGATTATTCCTAAGCCTTATGGTAGATTAACCTAAAGAGACTGGATAGAGATCATCCCTTGTGATAGTATTTTAAGTTGAGTGGCTTTTATGCTACATCCTTGTTGCCTTTGTGTATGACTCATCACATTGAAGAAGGATTCATTATCTTGTTACTCCTTGTTCCTTAAATAGATTGTTAGAATGAGAACCTTAGTTTTATCCATTTCTAACAGATTTAAGCAAATTGGTTACATCCATTTTTGACAGGTTTCCACTGATCATGGGAGTTCTCAAACAAATGAAACTATGCAACAGTCCATCTGTGGATTGATAGTGTGGTTGAGGGGGATAGTATGGCATAGGAGCCACAGATGCTAGTGAGGGGTAATGTTTTCTTTTAACAGTAATAAGTCTCTCAATTTGTTTAGCTTATCTTATGCGGGTATCCACTAAGGTTCTAACATTTCCAACAGTGCATTGATTTCTCCAAAAAAGCTGCTGGAGACAGCATGGGTAGAGGATGATTGACTAGATTCTTTCTTAGCTGTTAAAATAATATATTTTAGATTTTTAAAAAAGAGTTCAAGATTCCATTGACTTTTATTAATCATGAAAAGTAGACTGTGACATTAACTCAATAAGGAAAATATAATTGGAACATAGAAGGAAATAATTGAAAATATATCATATATATTTAGCAGTAAAAGCAAGATGAAAGTCTTCACAAGTGACTTCTCGATGTTCCCTCAGCTTTTTGGTGAGTTCCCAAGAAGTTGTGTTCCACCACTCTTCTGCTCCATCTTGTAGGAGAAGGGTCATTAGTGAGACCCGGATGTGGTCGGGACACTCCATTGCTTTTAGAATGGAATTTATTCATTTTAGCCACTCTTTGGCTAGAATAAAAAAGTCAAGTCCTCTAAAGATGGCTAACCCCCAAACTGATTATTTTGCACCATACTAAGGGTTGATGGATTAATTTTGAAGTAATTTGCAGTTATATTTGGCCTTACAATTGTATGACGAATTCCCCTCATAGTGGGAAAGGCATAGTCTCTCAAAGCTCTCCTTCTTTGCTTTGATATTCCCCCATTCGGATTATCATCTACATTTTTCATTTCTACTTGGGCTTGATTTAAGGTTAATTGTTCTCTTCTAGCTCTTAGATAAGTCATTTCTATCGCAGGATCAAAAAGTATGTGCGAACAGTCTCTTCTACTCATACAAGCCTAACTTCTACCTCAAGGAGCATAGTTCACAGCAATAATAATAAAAACAAAAATTGAAGAAAACTAATTTAACAAAAACCAAGCTAAATAATGTAATAACTAGTATAACTACAAAAATAAAGAAATATGTGCAGTAATATAGAATTTCAAATCACCAATTACTAACAAATTATCTTTAACATGAAATAGTAAACTGTTCCTCGTCAACGACGCCAAAAACTTGACAAACTATAAATATACGTCTGCACTTACACGTATGTGGTCTGAAGTAATAAGGAATTGTGAAGTCCCGGGAATTTATCGTTCACTGAGAATGGAGTGTTTAGTTATTAAAGTATATTTGTTTTCAATGAAGTTTGGACCAAGGATAAGTTGTGATTTTGGTTTTAAATTAACAAGCAAAGTTCTTTATTTAAAAATTTTTAGTTGGTGAAGTAGGGAGAGTTTGGTTTAATATGCAATTCTTTAAAGGGTTTAATGTAGTACTCATCCTTGTTAACTTTATGCATCAAATAACTCGAATGTTTTAATTATGATCAAGCAACAATAGCCTTCCTTAGAGTGTCCTCTAATTCTAACTATGTCATGTTCAGTGCTTAAGATGAACTCAAAATTGTTCAACCCCAGCACATAAACTCTCATGTGATCGATTTAAATTAAATATGATACTTACGTATAAGTTCTCAAATCTAGTATTTTAATTTTTATAGTCACGTAACTTGATCCCACCAAGCAGCATCACATGCATCTATCGTAGCTTAGATAAGGAAATGAATCGATGGGCTAGTGGATTATAACACATTCACCCACAAGTACTCAATTCTTCATCTTCCTCTTTTAACTAGAATGAGCTAAGGAGCATATTTGGTGACTTTTGGCTCACACGCATCAACTTCTCAGCTTAGCTAGAGGAATAGTGCATCATTGCTTAAGAGCTCCTCAATGGGCTCTCAGCAATTGTGCACATGTTCTTAGCTTAAGCCAATGGTGAGCGAAGAGCTCTAAGATCACTTAATTTTCTATTGCTCAGCTCATCATTTCAGATCCTAAGTAGTTACGCTGATCATCCTCATGCAGCAAATATTGTCACAGATATTTGCGGCGAGGATGCTCGATGCGCAAGTCCTTAGGTTAAAAATGATCAACAAGTTTGATAGTTCTATCATTTAAAAATATTTATCTTAAATAAGATCATTCATCACACATCATTCATTCAAACAATCTTCCAAATTAGTAATCAAAAATTGACTAGAGAACTTTACTCATTGAAAAAGGTTGAGTACAAACACTTTTAAGTTCCTTAATTTATTACATAATTATGCCCAAGCCTCCTTAAGGAGGGCTTAGCCTTCCATCACAAAAGAAATATAAGAAAGATAAAATAGGACTTTGAACCCTTGCATGGTTCTTGCAAAAATTAAATCAAAGTAAGGGTTCAGATACAGTACTAGGAACAGCTGTCGTGTTCACCAAATTTTCTCTCGCTCTCTGACCTTGTTCTCCTTTCTAGTTCTTGAGTTTTTTTCCTGATTTCCTTGATGTCAGCCTCTACCTTCCTTGGGCATGGATTCTCATTCCTTCTATGGCTTTAGCTTCACATTTTCTAGACTTTGAGTGTTAAGGAGTGGAACCCTTCCTTAGTGTTTCTTATAGGCTTTTAAAGATGTTGAGCAAAATACCTTGCATAATTGCAACCAACCTTTCATCTCCTCAAAAATTAAATAAATTAAACTAAATTTTCCTTTGTTCTCTTAAAAAAGAAGAGAATTGATTGCATTTTGAATTAATGGCTGATGTGGGTCGGCAAAGGATTTTTGGCCTTCCCTATACTTCTTTTAATGCTTATTCCTAGATGAAATCACAACGAGCGCTACAGTGTGCTGCAGCACACTACAGCAGTTTTACTTTAGAATCTTTGGTAAGTAAATGCTCGATGTGGCATGCGGTAGCGCCAAGCTCTCTATCTTTTACCCGCTGCGATGCACAGTAGCGCTGAGCTCTCGGATTTGTGTCCGCTTTGGCGCACAGTAGCGTCAAGCTCTTTGTTTATTGCCGCTATGGTGTGCTGTAGTGCCAGTGTCTCTATCTTAAGATCTCTATGGCATGCGACAGCGTAATATTTTTGAATTACGCTAAGTAAATTTCTATTGCGACGCGCGGTAGCACTGAGCTCTCGGAATTGTGTCCACTACGATGCGTGGTAGTGCTGAGTTCTCTGTTTGTTGCCACTATAGCGCACTGTAGCACCAGTGTCTCTATCTTAAGACCACTACGATGCACGATAGAGCAAAGCTCTCTATCTTGGCCCGTTGCAATGCGTGATAGCACCGACCTCTCGGTATTGGTCCGCTTAGGCGTGTTGTGGCATGTTGGAGCGCATCATAATGGTTTTCTTTCAGAATTCCTTATTTTAGCCCAGATTCAGTTTAGCTCTTCTTTTACTTTGAAAATTAGTGAAAGCACATCAAAGTATACATTTCTAACAAAAAAAAGTTTGTTTATTGTATCTTATTTTACTATAAATCTTAGATTTGTTAGTAATTGGTGCATGTTAAGCTATGAGCTAGTGATAAGCTTCATAGCTTCGTAATACATTACCTTGGATAAATCAAGAGTATACGCATGTGAGCCAAGAACCACTAATTGAGCCCCATAGCTCACCCTAGGTTTATGCAAGGTTTTAGAGCGCCAAGTGCTATGGGTGATGCGACATAAACCAATTTAGCCTTGTGCTCAATTCTTTAGCTAAATCAAGAGTTGATGCATGTGAGCTATTGGTGGAATCAAGTTCATGTGATACTTAGCCTAAAATATATATTTTATAAGAAAAAAAGATGATCTTATAAGCTAATTATCACATGAATATCTATGTGCCCAAATTGAACCTTCTAGTATTCATTTCAGAGCACTAGACAATATTTTGTACATTAAGTAATGTTTTACTAAAAAAACTAAATCTATTGATTATGAAATAAGAAAATTTATCTAATTAATTTAATATGAAGTTGAAAAGAGTACTTGCATGAACTCATATTATTAGCATGTTTAATCTCTAGTCTCCATAATTTTCCAAAAATAGTGTCAATTCAAAGAAACTATGAGATTAAAAATTTTAAGACCATTACCAAAACCTATTTAACACTTAAACATTATTGAAATTAAGTGAACTCTAGTAATAATACTAATCATCATTCCTTGAAGATGATAAATCTTAAGATCTTACCATCCCATATTACTTCAGACCACGTATACTTGCATGCAAGTGCGGACTACATATTTTCGGTATGTCATATTCCTTCTCGATCAAACCCTGGGGTTCCACTGCGTAGCCCGCACGTCGGCGTGAAGCCCATGCCACGACCACCGTGTTGGAATAAAGTGTTAAGCATTTTATTGTTTCTTATTTTTATTATTTATGGAATTCATATATAAAGTGTCAAGCATTATATTTTTTCATGGCTTGCCTAACAGTGTGATTTAGAAATTTTTAGCTTCTAATAGATTTCAAGCTCTTATTCTTCATCCCAACTATTTTTCAAGTCTCCAATTTCATTAATCATGATGCTTGCTTCTTTAATGGGAGGAAATTGTTAGGAATTCACATTAGGATAGGCTGGAATTGGTGAAATAGAGCTTAAGTGCCATATGTACTTCTTCTTATAAATTGTAATGAATAATTCTATATTCAGAAGAGATATTTTTCTTGATCTTGTTTTTCTCAATTTTCTCATGCCTAGGGAGAGATTTTTTTTTCATCCCGTAAATTCTTTCTTTGCATTCATTTGCAAGGGAGAGACATTTTCTCCATTGTCAAGCATTTAATTTTTTCATGACTTGCCTAACAGTGTGATTTAGAAAATTTTAGCTTCTAATAGATTCCAAGCTCTTGTTCTTCATTCCAACTATTTTTCAAGTCTCCAATTTCATTAATCATGATGCTTGCTTCTTTATTACTGGGAGGAATTTATTAGGAATTCACACTATGATAGGCTGGAATTGGTGAAATAGAGCTTAAGTGCCATATATACTTCTTCTTATAAATTGTAATGAACAATTCTATATTCATAAGAGATATTTTTCTTCATCCTTTTTTTCTCAATTTTCTCATGCCTAGGGAGAGATATTTTTCTTCATCCTAGAAATTGTTATTTTGCATTCATTTGCATGGGAGAGACATTTTTCTCCATCCCTATTTAAGTTCATTGCAACTATGAAGTCCTACAGAAGCCTAACATACTTTATATTCACATCTTCTTGCTCTTCTTAGTTAAGTCCCTTAGCTTCCCCACCCCCTGTAATCGCCTAAACTCTTAAGCACCAAGATATTATCTGCTTTGGCTTGAAAGGCCTCACGGTTTTGCCCAGTAGGTTACCCATCCTGAGAGTGCTCCCACATGAGCACGCTTAACTTTGAAGTTCTTATCAGGAACTCCACTGTTATCTAAAAAGACACCTCGATGTTTAAGAGTTTCACTTATTATTACTTAAGCGGGTCTTTACAATCTCCCCAACTTAAGTAACTAATATCCTCATCAGTATCCACACACAGATCCAAGAATAATCCATTAGGTAGATAGGACTAGAGGTGACTCCTACAGGTGCAGGACATACCCATAACCATGTAGTACCTTAACTATCATAGGTTCAAGAGACTGCTCACATGAAGTTGTACTTTTCCCTATATGACACTTAGCTCCTATCTAACACCCTATGGGAAACTCTGATACCATTTATAATAACCCAAGCAGTTAAGCATTAAGGTATTGTCCGCTTTAGCTTAAAAGGCCTCACAATTTTACCCTCATAAGATAACTTCCCAGCATATCACCCATCCTAAGAGTTCTCCCACATGAGTACGCTTAACTTTGGAGTTCTTATTAGGAACTCAACAATTATCTAAAAAGGCGCCTCGATGTTTAAGAGTTTCACTTATTACTACTTAAGCGGGTCTTTACACCCCCACACTTAGATTCTTAACATCATTTCATTGAACTTGTTTGGAGACTCAACTTAGTTGGAGATGAACAATTAGTTTGGAAAGTCTTAGGGCTGACATTTTGTTTGATTAAAAGTTATTTAAGCACGCTGTCAAGACAAGTTCTTTCACTTATTCAATTAACCTTGAATCCATAGCCTTCAAACATTCATAAAAGTTATAATGCGAGCAGTTTTCAATATTTTTACAAGCAAATGGGATAGTGAAATTCCAAAATTTATTCAAAGAAAGCAAAATAACACAAATAAAGTACAAAATAAACTAAAGAAACAAAATAAAAGATAAGAAAATATACAACCTTATCAGCATGGATTGCCTCCCAACAAGCGCTTATTTTAACGTCTCAGCATGACGCTTGTAGTACCACCTACATGATTTTCTTCCAAAGGAAGTTCTTGCAATATCCATCCCCTTTTTTCCTGCAAATTTTCTTCTTCCAAGTAAGGTTAGATGCTACCCATTTACCTTGAATATGCCTTCTCTTAAAGTGATCTCTATCGCTCTATGGGGGTAAGGGTAAATCTTCTCTATTATAAAAGGACCTGTCCACCCTTACTTTAACTTTCCTGGAAACAATTTCAACCTTGAATTGAATAGGAGGACCTTCATCCTAGGTTGAAAATGCTTTGGTTTTATCAACTTATCATGCCATTTTTTGTTTTCTCTTTATAGTTTTTGACACTTTCATAAGCATTAAGCATGAATTTGTCAAGTTCACTTAATTGCAGAATTCTTCGTTCTCCTGCTTATTTAAAATCAAAGTTCAATATTTTATTGGCCTAAGAAGCGCGGTGCTTCAGGTCCACTGGTAAATGGCAAAATTTTCCATACATTAGTTTATAAGGGGACATTCCAAAGGGAGTTTTAAAAGCAGTCTTGTATGCCCATAAGGCATCTTAAAGTTTTGATGTCCAATCCTTTCTATTTTAGCTTACTATTTTCTCAAGAATTTGTTTCAGTTCCTTATTGAAAACCTCAACTTGACAACTAGTTTAAGGATGATAAGATGTACCCACCTTGATAAGTTCATAATTTCTATCCTAAATAAAGGAAAAATCTCTTTCATTTCATATATTGAAATTGTTTTCTTGATCAAATTCTGCCTACTTTTCAGAAAAAATGCCTACCCAGCAATTTCAGGACAATTTTGAAAAATTTCTAAAATCTTTGGAAAAAATCTGCTGCGGCACGCTGCAGCGCGCTCCAGCAGGAGAACTTGCGGGACTATGATGCTACAGCGCGCCACAGCGGGCGAACTTATGGGACTCTGGTGCTACAGCGCGCCACAGCAGGAGAACTTGCAGGACTCTACCGCTACAGCGCGCCACAGCGGTAGAACTTGCGAGACTCTGGCGCTACAGCGCGCTACAGTGGCAGAACTTGCGGGACTCTGGCGCTATAGTGCACTGTAGAGGGATAACTTGCGGAACTTAAGCGCTACAGCACACTCCAGTGGCACGCCGAATTTCTTTCTATACAGAGCAATAATTACGGCTGGACAAGACCCTCAACATGTTCCTTATCTCCCATTCATCATTCCTTCTACAGCATAATTATTTTTAATGGAGAATTGATATTTTGAAGGGATGTAAAGATTAAAGAATGGAAAAGTAGAGGTCACTTCACCCCTCAAGTTGCATTTGAAATGATCACCACAGATTTTTAAGAGGGAAATGCAGAATTTGAAAGGAAGGGAAGAGGAATGTTGCCCCTCTATAAGTACATCTCTTCTTCACTTAAGAAGGGTTCCAAACTTGTCTCACTAACATCCTAAGGAAGGAGAGGGCAGCATAGAAGAGAAGGAGAACTCTCAAAGGGTGGAGGAACTCCTATTGCTAAGGAGAAGAAGGAAGAAAGGCAGCACTACAGACCTAAGAGAAGCAACTAAGAACAAGAAGAAGAGAGATCCGGAGAACTTCATCAAGGAATGTTCATAGTACTCTCTAACTCTTATCTTTTTGATTTTCTTAGTTGATCATGAAAGGGTCTTTATCTATGTATGTGTTCTTCTTTATATCTAGTGTAATGGAGAGCTAAACCTCTCTTGGGGAGGGTTGGGGCAATCCTACATGAATTGAAAGAGACTATTATGTATGAAATCTTCCTCAAGCCTTAATAAAATTTTGTAAATTAAATGACTTATCAAAGAAATGAAAAGGGCTATTGTGGACTTGAATGCGGACCAAACGATGTAGGACTAAATGACTTCAAGACAAAAAAAATCTTGTGCTCCATAGCTCACCCTTAGCTTGGAGCTAGAATCATGAGTGCATAAGAGCTTAGAACTATGTGAGAAGGTTCTTGAACCTAGTGCACCTTGATCTATGCTCAACTAAAGAGTTGAAGCATGTGAGCTAAGACCCACTAAGTACGCTCCTTTGCTCAGCATACATAAAGGGAGGGAATGGATTCTTTAAGTACTCATGAACGATGTGACATAGTCATTGAGCCCAATGAAATCACTCTCTATCTAAACGTTGCATGATGTGCGTGATGCTCTTAATGGAATCAATGCTTGCAAGATCTTAATTAAACAACTTTCATTTCTATGATCAAGCAATGAGAGGAAAACTAATAATCTAAAAATCTTATAAGAGTTTTTGTGCTGAAATAGAACTGACTATGTGTTCATTTCAAGCACGAGATTTGAACTTGTAAATCTTGGAGTTAAACTCTAAGAAGGACAATGTGCACTTAATTAAAACTTAAAAAAAAAAAGGAATGCTTGAGGAATCATCATACATAAGTAATCTAACAATTCATGCGGGAGAGACCCAACTCTCCTCTCCCTTTTTATCATAGTTATCTTCTACTAAGAATTGTTGCGCTTGTTTAGGAATCAATTTAATAAAATACACATAGTTTAAATAATATTGAACGTAGATATATCTTAGTTACAAAACACCCAATTCCCTGAGGATGATAAATCTCAGAACTCACATTCCAAATTATTACTTCAGACCATGTACACTTGCGTGCTAGCGTAAACGTGTAAGTTACAGTCTGTCTCACCTTATGTTTCACCCCATAGCTTTTTAGTAAACTTTCTAGGTGTTTGTTACAGAAATGTTTTCCACCATCACTTATCAGAATTTAAGGCATTCCAAATCTAGCTAACACATGCTCCTTAAGAAATTTAATTACAGTTTTAGCATTATTGTTCACGTAAGAAATAGCCTCCACCCATTTCGATACATACTATACAGCCACCAAAATATACATTTTTGATTGGGATGGTGGAAATGGGCTCATGAAGTTAATTCCACAAACATCAAATAGCTCAACTTCAAAGATCCCATTTAAGGGAAGCTTATCTCTTTTACCCAAGTTTTTAGTTTGTTGGCATTTATCACAGCTCTTAACATAATTGACAATATTCTTAAATAGTTTTGGCCAAAAGAACCCTGATTGAAGCACCTTAACAGCAGTGCGGACAATCCCATGACGACCTCTATAAAGAGATGTGTGGAAATGATATAGAATGTTGTTGACTTCAGATTCTAGAACACATCTCTTTAAGAGTTGGTCAGCACAACATTTATAAAGAAAATGATTAATATAGTTGCCTTTTTGTCTTGAATTTCAAGGTCAAATTCTTGTAGAAGCAAAACTCAACGTATGAGGCATGGTTTTTCTTCTTTCTTTTGAAGGAGGTATCTTATGGTAGCATGATCAGTGTAAATAATAGTTTTTGACCTTATTAGATATTACCAAAATTTATTGAATGTAAAGATAAAAGCTAGTAATTCCTTTTTAGTTGTGGCATAATTTCATTGGGCATCATCCATAAGTTGCTAGCGTAATAAATTGAGTAAGAGATTTTCTCTATTTGTTGGCCAAGGACATCCCCTACTGCAAGGTAATCTCAAAATGGAGATTCTAGTTTGGAGCATAAATTATTGGAGCAGAGATCAACATATTTTTTATGGTGTTGAAACTTTTCAAACAATCATCACCAAATATGAACTCAACATCCTTTCCTAGAAGCCGACATAAGGGTAAGCTTATTTTTGAAAAATCCTTGATGAACCCCTATAAAAACCAACGTGCCCAAGGAAACTTCCTATTCCCTTTATATTGATGGTAAAAGGGAGTTTTTTAATTACTTCAAGTTTAGCCTTATCAATCTCAATTGCCTTTCTTGAGATCAAATGACCAAGGACAATTCATTCTTCAACCATGAAATGACATTTTTCCCAATTTAAGATTAGATTAGTGTCTTCACATTTTCTTAAAAACCTTACTCAAATTTGCTAGACAATGGTCAAATGATCTACCGACAACAGAAAAATCATCCATAAATATTTCTAAGAATTCCCCTATTTTGTTTGAGAAGATTGCCATCATGCAGTGTTGGAAAGTGGCTGGAGGATTGCATAATCCAAAAGGCATTCTTCTGAAGGAAAAGGTCCCATAAGGGCAGGTGAATGTTGTTTTCTCTTGGTCTTTCAGGGCTATCAAAATTTGAGTATACTTGGAATACCCATCCAGAATACAGAAAAAAGGATTTCCCGCTAGCCTATCAAATATTTGATTAATAAATGGAAGAAGATAGTGGTCCTTTCTAATTGTCTTATGCAATCTCCTGTAATCAATGCAAACTCTCCACCCGGTCACCTGCTTAGTTGGGAATAATTCATTGTTATTGTTTACTATCACGGTCATCTCACACTTTTTTGGCACAACATGAATTGGGCTCACCCAAGGGCTATTTGAGATAGGGATGATAATTCCAGCATCTAAAAGCTTAATTATTTCTTTATGCACAACCTCTTTGATGTTGAGGTTCAAATGCCTTTGAGGTTCAATTGAAGGTTTTGAGTTATCTTCCAAAATGATTTCGTGCATACTCTTTTGGACTAATCCCTCTCAAGTCAGCACTCCAACAAATCTTTCTTTTATGAACTCTCAAAGCCTTGCATAATTGATTCTCTTGATTTTGATTCAGTAAGGCAGGAATTATCACGGGTAATGAAGTTCCTTCGCCTAAATAAACATATTTTAAGTGAGTTGGCAAGGGTTTTACTTTTAATTCAGGAGGCACACCGATGGATCGCTCAATTTTCTTCCTTTCTTGGATTAATTCCTCAATCTCACTTTCTCCCTCGAGATCCTTGACTTCCTCAATTGACTCTAAGTCTAACTCTCCCACATCAATTGAAATCATCACATCTTCAATTAAATTAACTCTCTAACACTCCTTGTTAGGCTTTAGTGGGTGCTTCAGGGCTTCATTTATGTTAAATTTCACCTCTTCTCCCTCGCAGCATAAACTCAACTCCCCTTTATCAAGATCTATCATTTTTCTACTGGTAGCAAAAAAAGGTTTACCCAGAATTATGGAAATTTCTTGGTTTTCATCTTCCATATCTAAGATAATGAAATCAGTGGGCAAAATGAATTTGTCAACCGTAACAAGAATATTTTTGAGAATTCCTACAGGAGTTTTGACTGATCTATCAGCTAGTTTAAGAAGAACAGAGGTGGATTTTAAGTGATCTAATCCCAATTTCTTAAATATGTAAAATGGCATTAGATTTATGGATGTTCCAAGGTCACAAAGAGCATTTTTGAAAGATTAGTTTTTGATAATGCAAGGGATTATGAAGCTCCTCAGGTCTTTTCTCTTGATGGGAGTTTTTTGTTGAAGGATTGCAAATCAATCCTTCTTTTCTAAAATAGGATATCCTTCATAAACTTAGCATAGATAGACATTTGTTCTAGTTCTTTGGCAAATGAAATATTGATGTGAGAAATTAGTGAAATTGGACGTCCAATTTCTCTCTTACCATTCTTTGAGGGTAAGAAATGTTTGGAGTAAATTGGGGTTGGTTATTCAAATGAGTTTTATCCAACTCTCTTACTTCCTTCTCCTCACCTTTAGTAATCATTTCTTCCTCCCTCAGTTGCTCACTTATTGCTTTAGATGTTTTTTCAGCTTTCTTAAACTCAAGTGGTTCAATTATTTTTCCACTTCTCAAAGTTATAGAATTCCCCAATTCAGTCTCACACTCTCCTATTTCTCCCACTAAGCTAAGTTTCTTAAGTTGATTCAAAATCACTTAAACTTGTTGCTCAATTCTTTTTACTGTCTCTTCTTATCTTAGTAGAGTGCTTTCGTGTCAGTTAAGTGTTGCATCTGTTTTATTCATGAATTTTATGATAGAGGTTTTGAATTCTCTCAAAGAATACTCAAAGCTCCCTTCTCTCCTACCTTGACTATTTCTAAGGTTAACTATGGCATTCACACTCCCTATTTCACATTCATCTCCTTGAATTAAATTTATTTGCATGTCTTCTATTCTTCTGTTAAGTTAGGAGATTTGATTTTGGAGTTCAATAATTTGGTTTGCTTCCCTTTTGTTTGGAATAAGCCTCTCAGTAGGCCATTGGTAAGCGTTGTTAGCCAATTCCTCGAGCAAATCATAGGCCTCTTCCTGGGTTTTATTGCTAAGTGAACCTCCACACTGATGTGGGCACATATTCTTAGTGGTGCATTCAAACCATTGTAAAGGTTTGAACTTGCAACCATTGAGGGAACCCCTGATGTGGGCACCACTTCTACATTCCTTAAATCTCTCCCAGTTGTCACAAAACGTTTATCCTTCAAATTGGTTGATGTTGGTGATCTCAATTCTCAATCGGACGGTTTTTGAGGGTGGAAAGTATTTGGCTAGGAATTTCTTAACTAAATCATCCAAAGTGCGAATTGAATTGCCCGATAGTAAACTGAGCCAACTTTTGGCTCTATCACATAATGAGAATGGGAATAGCTTGAGTTTAACGGCATCTTCAGAAACATCATAAAATTTGAAGGTATCACATATCTCTAAGAAGTTTGAGATATGTGAGTTTGGATCCTCCGTGGCTAAACCCCCAAATTGATTATTATGAACCATGCTTAATATGGAGGGTTTAATTTTGAAATTATTGGCCACTATGTTTGGTCTAACTATTGCATGGGGTATGCCACTAACAGTAGGCAAATCATGGTCCCTTAAAGCTCTACCCCTTTGCTCGACTATCAAGTTTTTCTCTAAATAATATATTTCAACTTGGTTTCTATTCAAAATGTTTTGCTCTCTCCTAGCTCTTAAGTATGTTCGCTTAATTTTGGGACCAAACAAAATATCATTGTTTTCTCTTTGATTCATGTAGTTCAAATAAAATAGCTAAAAAAAGCAAGTAAAGCAGCTCAATTCAGCAGTTCAGCAAATGGAAAAATGAAAATAACTAAATTAAAAAATCTAAACTAATAATTAACAACAATTATAATTACAAAAGATAAAAATTATATGCAAAAAGATAAGTCTAAATAACTGCTGACTAATAGATTATCCTTAATACAAAACATATACTGCTCCCCGACAAGGGCGCAAAAAACTTGATAGACAGAAATACACGTTTGCACTTGCACGCAAGTGTACGTGGTTTGAAGTAATAATGGAAGATAAGTTCTGAGATTTATTGTCCTCAGGGAACGTTGTGTTTTGATACTAAGGTATATCTACTTTTAATAATGTTTAGAGAAACATGTTAATATGTTTCAGTTTTTGTGGATCCTAATTTAATATATCAAAAAATACAATTTAAGATACTATTTGACAAAGAAGGGAGAGTTGAGTTTTCATTATGTAAGTTGTAAGAGACTGGTGTCGTACTCGTATTCAAGCAACTTTTAATGGTCTTGTTGTCATGCTAATTAATCAAGTGAATATAGTGTTCCTTAGATTGATCCTCTAATTTCGACTATTTCAAGTTTAGCGAACAAGATGAACACACAAGGGTTCAATCTTAGCACTTATACTCTCATGTGATCGAATTGAATTATTAAGATTTTCGATGTCTAAGTAATTAAAATAACATTTTAGTTCAGCAATCACATGAGCTTGATTTCCACCCAATTAGTGTTACATGCTATATGCGCAGTCTAGCTAAGGAAGTGAATTGTCGGGCTACATGGACTATGTCACATCATCCATGTGCTCTTAATAATTCCTCTTCCTCCTTTAACGTATGCTGAGCTACAGAGCTTGGTTGGGTGGCCTTTGGCTCACATGCATCGACCTCTTGACTGAGCTCAAGAATAGTGCATCTAGGCTTAAGAGCTTGTCACTGGGTTCCGAAAACTAAAGCACTTATTCTTGGCTCTATGCCAATTTATGAGAAATGGGGCACAAGAGAATCTAAATTATAAAATCACGCTTATGTTTCACTATCAAGGTGTTTTACACCGAGAATCCTTGCGCAGCGAATATGAGTTTGCGATGAAGACATCTATGTGCATTCACTTTAAGTTTGAAATATGAGAGTGATTTAATCTTTTTCATTATAACCAATTTTTAAAATATAAATACAATCATTCCACAGCATGTAAGCAACAAATACATATCTAGATAATAAATTGAAATAAATTTTATTCATTGAAAGAAATTCATACAACCTTATACATTTTACATGATGTCAGCCCAACAACCCTCCCAAGGAGGATTTAGCCTTCCATTACAGCAGAGACAAAAGAATAAATAGACAAGAAAAGAGCCGTTTCATGGTTCTACTAAAAATAAATCAAAAGGAGTTTGGGAAGAGTACTAGGAAAAACCCTTGTTTGGCATTCTCTGGTTTCTTCCCTTCTTCCAGTCTTCTTCCTTTTCAAGTCCTTGGTAATGTCTGTCTTTCCTCTCCACAGCGATGGTTGTCTTCTTCCTTTCTTGGTCAGGGTCTCCTCTTACAACATGCCTTAATTTCAATTCTGAGAGTGTCAAAAAGTGCAACCCCCCTTTAGTCTTGCATTGCATCATTATTAGACCAGCCTTCAACCCCCCGGACAATCAATTCTGCCACCTTTCCAACTCCTTTGTTTTAATGGCTTACAAATTATATTTATTCTAACATTCTCTTAAGAAAATGTAAAAAATTTATTGAGTTGGAGTTTCAAACAGCTAGGGAAAGCAAATGATTTGAAATAGTGGCCTTCCATATGCTGACATTAATGCATGTCCTGGCTGAAAATATGACGGACACTGTGGCGAGCTGTAGCGTGCCTGGGAGCACTGTAGTGCCTAGAATTTCGTATGAATTCTACTAGGGCATGCTATGGCGGATGTATTAAATTTCTTTTGATTTATCTGTTAACCATTTTTTACCGATGTAGCGCACAGTAGCATGTTAATTTGCGTATCGAACCAGCTGTCGTGCGTGGTGGCAGAGATATTTATGAATTTTTGCTCAGTCCAATCTCGTTGTAGTGCACGGTAGCGGCCAAAGTTTTGTGTCGCTCACTGCGGTGCACTGTGGCGGATTAATAAATTTTTGATTTTATTTTTATTCTGCTGCGGTGAGAGGGAGCGGATAAACCTTCGTATCTGATCTGTTGCAGCGTGTGATCGCGGATCAACAAGTCTTCAATTCCTTTTCACTCCGCTGTGGCGCGTGGTAGCAGTTGGCTTTCGTATCAGGTCCATTATGGCGCGCTGTAGTAGTTATGTTGAATCTTCTTATGCGGAGTCTGGTTTTATAAGTGCCATTGTAGCGCACTATAGTGCGTGGTATCGGTTGATCTTTTGTATTGGATCCACTAAGGCGCGTTAGAGTGGTTTTCTTCCAAAAGTTCAGATTTCTGCTAGAATTTGCTCAGCTGTCAGTTTTGCCTAAAAACCATAAAAATCTCATCAAAGTTGGCCATTCTAAAATGTATTTTATTGTATTTCTTCAATTATTTTGTTATAAAAATTGGATTTATCAGGTTCCACATGGAGCTTTTGGTTCACTGTGTACCTCTCTAGTGCTTTAGCATCTAGTGCGACACTGTGTTGAATTTATGTCTAACTTATTCACCTCTTACTCAATCCAATACCTTCTCTGAAGTGTCAGTGGGAGGGGCTTAGCATTCAAGCTCGCAGTAATCCGCTAGGAGATTAGGGCAGCTGTTGAACCTCATTCCAGTCTTTAAAGTGACATCGATCATCTATACCCTTTGTAGTGCCTTGCCCCGTCGCCGCACACATGATTAGAACTAATTGTGCTACTCAGGAAGGCATAACCTATCTCCCTAAATAGGCTAAAACTAAGACACACTGAAGCTTGCTGACTCAACCATAGAGTGGGTCGAGAGCTAGTACTTAGGATAAGAGTAAGATTCTTATCCTAAGTATTAGGCTAATGCATATATTGGATTATAAGAGAAAGTAAGGAATCCAATATATGTCCACAAATATCAACATTTCCAATATGCCGATCACATCACAATACTAAGTATAAGTAGTATATAAACAGAGTGTGAAAGCTCAGCAAACATCCAGAATACATTCATCACAAAAACTGAAGTAAAATATATCCAAAATTATTACAAACTATTTACTGAAATAGTACTAAAATAAAGTCTAACTACTAAACTGAAATAAAAAGGCTGAAGGAGGTCCATTAAGGCTCCATGAACTCTTCATAAATCTCTTGAGAGTCCTCCAAGCATGGCTCCACATGCTGCTCAAGATCTAGCAAATTGCTAGATCTCAAAAGTACCACATGTTAGATAGTAAGTCTAACACATCAAAACTAATCAAAATAGTTTTAATTATTTACATAAAATAGTAAAGTAAACAAAATTGCAAAAAGACTGTAAAAGTAAATAAAACTATATAAAATTAAAGTAAGGTAAAGATGACTATATGCTAATACTAAAAATAAATAAAATAGTGTATAATCTAAAATTGAGTAAATAGTATGTAAGACTATGTTGTATTCCATTGAAATCATACCTCTGAATATACCACAATATTGTATGCTACTGATATACAATTGAACTATTACTAAACTGCTATGAGCCTTATGGTCCAATGTCTACATACATCTTATTGGGAAATATAGTTTTTTGTGATGCCTTGACATCCTGAATTTCTCCTATTAAGATATGCAATATTTTGTAACTCATAAATCATCATTGATACTCATACATCATGCTTATGCTCATTCTCATACCTCTATACTAGATGACTTAAATCCAAAATTCCAAAAATGCTTTGAAATCAAATTACGACTCAAATGTCTCCATTGTGCAAAATCCTGCTAAAAGGATTCTGACTCCTAGATTCTAATTTGAACAATTAGTTTCTTTTGCTTAGGATAATTTTGCTTGAGATAATTAATTGGAAAGGTTGTATACGCATGGTTGTATGTTCCCAAGAAGGTGAATTTATCACTTAGTTTGCTTATAAATGCACTTGTCGAGGCGCACAGAAGATAGAAGGCAGAACCTTGTTGCAGTTATTATTATCCCAAACTAAGATTATAATTCACATTCTTAAGTTTAGAGGATTTATCTTAGCAGGACTGTATTAGGCTTTTCCCTTGGGAAAGCACCTGATTATAAGTCCATATTATAGTGACTCATCCAAACCTAAATATTACTGAAATAACTCAGTGCCATGGGTATGCATAATCATAACCAACTAATAATCTGAGCTTAGTCAATTCTATTTAATAACTAAGGATTTATCAAAACTATAAATCCTTACTCTAATTGGGTGAGTCTTACACAAGGCTCCAAGGATGTGACTAAAAGGTCACTCAATGTGGGTTACTACCATATGGATAAATCTCATTCTAATGTCTTAGGTTAATCTTACCACAAGGTTTAAGATCAACTTCTGAGGTTAAGGAAGATCATTTAAGTTTCTACCTCAATATGCCATAATAAGTTTTTCCTACCTTAATGTATTAAAATTAATTAGGTTCTTCAGATATTTCAAAACATTCATATGGCAAGATCATCAAGATCTCACTCTTCTAGTAATTATACTAAATTTAAGGTTCACTTATCAAACTTAGATTAAAGTGATCAGATCAGATGGTTAGATCCATTTGATCACATCCTATTATATATACATGGGATAAATTCAAGAATGCTATTATGATTAGATCATTTCCTAATCAATACAATTTTATTATTATTTTTCTGCTAAGAGTCTTATATAGGAGAAAAAAAGGGACCTTAAGCTTAGATTTAGATGTTTCAATCACATAAGTTCTTTATTAACCTTAACACTTCTAATTCAATTATTTAAGATCAATACTAAATTATATATATTATTGGAATAATGTCAGTTGAATTATCTTTCAATCAAGTTAATTGATTTAGTGATTAAGGGTTCAAGTCTTAATCAAGCATATTAGGGTTTAACCCCCATCCTTTCCCAACTAAGACTTTTTGTTGGTTTATAAATCAATGAAAAATTAGTATATTATTGGTATATTATTGGTGGCAATCTCAGATTTTGACCATGTATTAATTACTTGATTAAGATCTAACGATTTCTTAAGATTAATTAAGGGATTTAACTATTTAATTCAACTTTGCTAACTTAAGAGATTAATAACCACATGAGAGATTCTTTACATTTATATTATTGATATGAAAACATAATAATAGAATTTTGCAAAAAAAAGAAGATAATTAGTGCTAATCAAACTTTAAGTCAACACAAATGGATTAGCACCTAATTACAATTCCAACAATTAGAAATTTATGAAATTTGGCATTTACATTCTACCTATCATATGAACAATTAGAGATTGAGTTTACTAAGTTTGGATAATTAGAAACCTTAATTTTTACTAATCATGTATTTACAAGATTAGGGCATAATTAAGAATACATTTATCAAAAAATTAAACCATCTGTCATACGCATTCTACAAGGCATGAGGAACACAATGGCATCTAAATCATGCAATTTGACTAAGTATACTTGCTAATCAACCCTAATTAAGTTTTGCAATAATTAGGCTAAAATAGAAAATCCAATTGTTAAAATTTTAATATTTTTTTATATTCTTATTCTTCATGATTTTCTGAACCATTTGATATATAAGATTATAGGGTTTGGATTAGTGGATCAAAAGTTATCACATTAATTTAATTTGCATTTTTCCAATTAAATTTTTCTATGATTTGATTAATTAGGTTATTTTCCTTAAGGAAAATAAATCCAGTTAATTGGATTTATTAAAACGGGTTTGTCCGAATTCCAAAATGCGCAGGCCGATTGAGCCTAGAGGCCTGCCACAGTTATACAGCGTGATTCACAGGTCGACTCAGCCCCACGCTGTCGTCTTTTTCCCCGTGCTTGGCCCTGACTGAGGATGGATAGGGCTAACCATAAACACCAAATTTCTTAGTTATCGAACCATGCCGACGGCTCAGAATGATCAACGCGTATTACTGGGACTGGGACCAATTATAGAACCTTAGAACTTCGCATGGGATGGCCTAATTCCATGGGAACCATTTTTACCCAAATCAGATGAAATCCCCAATTAGGATCCCACTATGAGGAGAAATTCTCCTCATAGGAAGCGAACCAAGTCTAGGGCTTGATTCAGTCACCATCAAAATGCTTAGACAAATAAAAGCCCTACTTTGACTCGACTTGGGAGGGTCTAAACCTCTGGACCCTACTCGAGTTTCAGCTCTTCGAACGGGGTGATCCAATCGATCGAAATGATCAATCGGGCTGACCTTGAGCCATAGATTCAATCTAGATATGATCATCTAGTTTAGGAGAGCATGCAAGAATGCAAATTGAATAGGATTGCTTGGATTAGTCGCTAAAGAGGAAGGAAGGGGTTGCAAGGCTTTAGAAGAGCACACTTAGGATTCTTAAACACTAGGAATTGCCTCTATTAGCAGTATGCACACTAGGGGAGAATAGAGAAGCTCGAGTAGATAGTAATAGCATTTTGGGATGGGGAGCTCTAGATGGATTCAATTAAGCAGCAAAAAGCACAAGGAAGGGATCTTGAGGCTATTTATAGGCTCCAGGGGGGTTAGGATCATTCGAGAAGGGAGGGAGTGGAGTAATAGTGGCCCGAGGTTTTGGGTCACCAAGAGGTCTCAGAATTACCCAAGGGTGTCTATCGAGCCTAAGGGCCTATCTAAGGAGCTTAACCAAATTGGGAATGAGGCTAACGACCTTGCTGAGCAGGAAAGAGGAGTGGTGGACAAGGCAGGCTGTCAGGGATCCTCATGAAATTGCTTATCAGGCACGGGCAAGGTTAAGATGAAGGTCCACTATCGTGGGAGGGTCCATAGCTATCCGATCTATCAATTAAAAAGGCTTTATGGTCCTGATCCTCCAGATCTTAATATCCAGATCCGATTTAATCAGAACCACAGGATCCATAGGAATGCATCCGACACTCGATCTGCGCTTTTGCGGGATCCTATCCTAGCCATTGGCTTATGAAGCGCGACGGTGAGTTCAACGAGATTTTGCTATCACGCAATCCAGGCTCCACAGCAGATTAACCATGGTCCGTGCAGCGGATCCCGACCATTTAATCGGGTATAAGGGGTAGATTTGCAAATTTAAAATCTTGGAAACCCTAAAATGCAATTAGACCAATTTAATTTTATTTGAATTATGATCTAAATGATCTCCAAATTTTAATAAACTTTTATCCCTTGCTAATTTGGTGGTGAGGAATTCAAAAATGCAATCAAATTTTAATTCTAAGATCAAAATATTTAAGGTCTAACTTAGGGCATCTATCAAATGGCTAACTTGACTTAGAGATGTCCAATTAACCTCAAATTTTCAAGGTTAGCATGAATTGATATTATAAATGCAATGGAATCAGAACTAATGCCTATTTAAAATGGAATTAAGTAAGGTAACAACCATGGGTTGTTACACCCTTCCTATGCCTCCCTAAGCCTGCAAGGTAATTCTCTAACCAAGAAAATTGTGCTATATAGTACTCTCATTTATCTCAATTCTCATTAGTATTAGTTGTGTAATTGCTTAGGAGTGTATAAGGAATCGTTTATGCTTCGGGTAACCAGCTGCAGGACAGATAGTGGGGTACACCACTTGGAGGGGTACGACTGGTCGATCTGATTTGTCTTAAGCCAATTCTAGCAAAAGGCACTCAATGGCAGCTCTCTGGCTAATAATTGCGATTTAGGACCCTAGGATATCAATCGAGATGGTTAGCCTCAATTGAGATAACCCTATCAATGTAAGGCCATCAGAGCCACAATAGTGCACTAAAGTGCTCGGATGCGAAGAGGACCCCAATGTTCCAGCCACTCTCGGACCCGACCAACAAAGGGCTTCGCTTTGTCTTAACACACTAAACATTTTGAGACTGAGAGCCAATTGTTTGATTATCTTTGTGGGGAGAATTAACTCTCCATAGTAAACTCTAAGAATCCTATTGGATCAAAAAGGAGCAAGTAAGTCCCTAGTGATCCTTGCTTCCCCACTTTGGGATTTTGGGTGCAATCAGCGTCACTCGGCTTGGTGATCATAAAGGAGTCGATTTCATGCCACAACATGATCTGGTACCCAAGAGTTTCTTGCAGCGAAGCTTAACCCTATTTCCACTGTCGAGGACTTTCCGAGCGAAGAAGACAAACATTGCTGGGTCATGCGAGACCCCGTACCACGTGGTTGGATATCGTGCTATGTTAATAACCCAATATATTGAATTTATTTTTCTTAAGGAAATTCAATAAATTAATCAATTGCCTAGTATTTTATAATTGAAATTATTTCAAATGTATTAATTGAATAACTTAGTCATTTTAGCTCTAAACAATATGTTCTTAAGTTGCAAGAAAAATTTAAATTTTATAATTAGATTTCTTAATTAAGCTCAACTTATCCAACATCTTAATTAGTAAATATTAAACTCATTCCTTGGTCAAATTGCATGATTAATGCCTTTATATATTCAATAGATAGAGGAGAATTTAATTATTCAATTAAAAAGATTTTTTCTAAGGTCTAATTTCACTAATCTCCTCTTAATCACCATAAATCTTGATTAGTGAACAATTATCTTAATTAAACTCAGATTACTAAGATCTTGATATCCATGAACGCATTAAGACATGTTAGAACCTTTTGGTGAGCTTAGGTCCCACCTTCATAGCTTAATTTACTTAATCACTTCTTAATGACCTAATCATTGATTGGTGCTCATATAGCTTATCTTAAGAACAAATTTGATATTTAAGATGTCTATTCTTTCATTAGACAATAAGGAACCAATTATAAGTGAGTAGATTCAATTTGGAACTCTAGAACTTTAAATCTCAATTTTTGACCTTTAAGGAGGGGCATTTTGGTCATTTTACCCAATTATTGATTTAAGTGCTCCTAAGCCTTAGGGAGTTATCCAAATGTTTAACATTAGTAAGTTAATAGTTAGGATAATTTTGATAAACCCTTAGACTTGAAGAATGGATCCTAAAGACCAAATCCTAATTCCTCATAAGAATTTATGTAGTATATTGATAAGGATCTAACAATATTTATAATCCACATTTTGGTTTCATTTGATGTAAAATAGTGTTTATTCAATTAATATATATTAACTTATTTATTTATTAAGATATCCTTAAATTCTGTCCTTGGAATATTTAAGTCCTTAAGTTCATTCTAATTAATATCCTAAGTGTTTAACCTTGATCTTTCAATCTTAGATTTTAATAGTTTATTTTTTTAGAGTAATTGAATCACTCTAAACTAATCTTTATCTCATTTAAAATCAAATTATATCCCTAACACCTTAGAAACTCTTAAGCAGTTAGATTCCTTATAATATATTCTTTTATCCTTTGGTGAACTCAATTCTATTAGATAATGAAGTTATTTTATAGATTGAATCTAGTTCTAGATTTAGAGGTTAAATTTGATTATTTTGTCTTATGACTTTAGACTTTCAGCCTTTCTAAGATTAGAATTCTTTCATTTTAATGAATCTTCAATCCTTATAATTCTCTACCTTTATAGTAAAACATTGTGGGAAACCCTAGATCCTTAGATATTAGCACCTTGAGATTCGAGTTTAAACCCCAATTTTGGAGTTTAACTTTAAATCTCTAAATCTTGATTATCTTGATCAAGATTTGTCATGGGTTATTAGAATACATCCATTAAGTTATTGATTAATTGTTTGAAACTTTGTAGATAACATTTTTGATTATGTATTAGAACTTGTTAAGTTGGGTAAAATGTTTAATCTTTAAGGTTATGAATATGAGATTTTACTTGATAGTATGATATTGGAGATCCTAAACTTGTATTCTCTCAAAATAGATAGATCAACTAAATCAGATAACAATACATATCACCTGTGTTTTAGTAGAGTCTTGCTTACTTTGACTTTGTTATCTTGCACACCTTGTATTTGATCCTTGTACTTTGGACATATCTTAGTTGAACATAGAATGCTCATTGAGTATTTTGTGTAAGTTTTAAAATGCATAATCATTAGTAGTCATAGTCCGTATATTTAGTACATTTAATTATCAATTCATTAGAGTGTGTCATAGATAGTCTACCCCTATAGTACAGTTCTGTTGCAATATGAATTGACTCAAACCTAACCATGTATGGGTTTGGATGATACATGTCTGATTATATAGTCCAACTCAGATCTAGCCATGAGTGTTGTGAATGATGCAAGTGGGACTTTCAGTTTAGTAGCTATATGAGTTAGTTTCTGTAACAACCCTAGGTTGTTACCCTGCTAATCTATAGTCTAAGTAATCCTTAATTTTAATCCCATTGCTTTTAGAACATCAAATGAATCTTATCCTGAAAATTTGAAGTCCATAGGACTTCTCTAAGTCCAAAATGATATTTTGATCAATCTCGCTACCCTAGTTTAGACCTAAAATATTTTGATCTCAAAACAAAATTCTGATTGCACTTTTGAATTCCTCACCCCCAAATTAGTTAGTGGTGAAAGTTCGGTGCAATTTGGAAATCAATTGGACTATAAATCAATTTAAATTAAAATGGTCCAATTGTATTTAAGGGTTTCTAACATTTCATATTTGCATAAATATCCTTTAAACTAAATTAACAGCTGGGATCCGCTGTGCGGATCACGGGTGATCCGCTGTGGAGCCCAGGTCACGTGACAGCGGGGTCCTGCTGATCTCACCGTCGAACCCTTAGATTCCACAGTCTGGATCTGGTTCCACGGAATTGCAGATCTGCCATTAGATGTGTCCCGTTAATCCTATAGCTCAGATTCAATCTGATCTGGCTGTCAGGATCTAGCAGATCTGGACTGTAGCGTGTTCCCTTTGATCCATCGGATAACATCTAAAGGCTCCTCTATTGTGGACCTTCGTTCCGAATGAGCCCGTCCCCGACAGAAGAAATTTCTCGTATCGCCAGCTACCCAGCCTGTCCCCCACTCCCATGTCTACCTCAGCAAGGTTGTTAGGACCTCCATTGTCTTGGCAAGGACCCCCGATCGGGCCTCGTGGCCCAATCGAGCTCAATGTGGAAAATTGAGAGCTCGGCCATGGCCTGGTCAATCCGACCCTCCTCGGCCCAATGAAGCTATCCAGAAGCTTCCCTAAGCTCGTCTGAGGCTATAAACAGTCTCAACAAACCTCCCTCTGCCCCTTTGCTGCTCGATTGTCCCCAATTCTCCTCTGCCTTCTCTCTGCCATTGTCATCTATCTGAGCTTCCTCCAGGTGATCCCAAAAGCTTCGAACTGCTGATAGTACGCTCTCCTAGTATTCAGGAACCTTTGCAGTGATTAGAAGCTCAGCTAAGGCCAGCCACTTCCTCAGTCATTTGTCTCGAGCTTTCCTGTCAAACCAAGTACCCCCATTTGCTAGTTTCAAGCCAATGAGGCTCGGACCTCTTCCCTTTTGATTTGTTTGCATCCGTATTGTCATTTTGAAGCCAATGTGATCGTAGCTAGGACCTAAGATAGCCCCGATCGATCGATTTGATCGATCGGGCTAAGTTCCTTAAGGACGTCTCGGTCGAGTAAGGACCTGACGATCTAGCCCACCCCAGGCCCTTAGACCAGGTGGCTTCGATCCGCCTCACCTTCCTGATGGTGTAGGGATCGAGCCCCGGCCCTGGCATGGTCTATTTGGGGAGAATTCTCTCCCCACAGTAGCTCCATTGAGGGAGCCCTCGGGTGAGTAAGGTCCTACCAATTCAGACCACCTCACAGGGAGCTTCGGGTGTCAGTCAGTGCGTCTCGGCTAGGGGATCGATTCTCGATTGACCTGAGACCAAGGGATGCGCTCTAGACGAAGAATTTCACTGTCTAGGGTTTCTTGGATTGGCTTCTATTGAGAGGAGTCAGGGCGGGGATGAAGACCCTGTGTGGGTCGGGTCAGCCCATGACCCGCGCGGTGTGACAGTCCCAAGTTTTTAGGCCCTGGTCAACCCGTGCGGTTCGGCTAATGGGCCGAGCCCGTTTTAAATAAATCTGATTAATTGGATTTATTTTCCTTAAGAAAAATAATCCAATTAATCAAATCATAGGAGATTTTAATTGGAAAAATACAAAATGTAATATTTGAATAACTTTTAATCCCTTAGTCCAAACCCTATGATATCGTATATGAAATTGATCATAAAATCATCAGGAGTCTAAATATAAAATAATACTGAACATCTAAGAGTTAGATTTTCTTATTTTATCTAATTATTGCAGAGCTTGATTAGGGTGAATTAGCAATTATACTTAACCAAATTGTAAGTTTAGGGTGCCATTAGTCTCCTTATATAGAGTAGAATGAGTGTGCTAAGTGAATTTTTTTTCTGATCTCTGTAGTTAAACTTCTGCCCTAATCTTATTAAACCATAATTAGTGAAAATTAGGGTTTGTATAGGTTAGATCTTAGCAAACTTAGTCTCTGATTAATTGTATGATTAAATAGAACTTATGTATTGTATGAAATTCTGATGGCTAGATTTGTAAGTATGTGCTAATCCTTATGGATTCATTTAGGGTTTGATTAGCATTAATTATTTTCTATTTTTATAAATTTTTCTGATAATATGATTCATAACAATAAGGTAAATATATGAGAACAATGTATGCTAATTTATGATGTATAAATTGAATAAATTTAAAATTGGAGAACTTAATCAACTTAATTAACTTAAGAAGTAGTAAGACTTTGATCAAGTTTTTAGACTTGATCTAGGTCTAAAATTGCCACCAATAATACATACTTAGTTCACTGATTTGTCATTGATCTATAAATGAACACTTGATCTTAATTAAAATATGAGTAGGGGTCAAACCCTAATCTACTTAAGTAAGATCTAAAGCCTTAAACCTTAAATAAATTGACTTGATTATAAGAAAATGAAATTGACATTTTTCCAATACTGTATCTAATTTGGTATTGATCTTAAATATTTGATTTAGACATGTTAAGGCTATTAATAAAGCTATGTGATTTCTTAATCTGAATCTAAACTTTAGATTCTTGATTTTCTTCTAAATAAGACCATTAATATAAGAAGATTAATAAAATCATATTTATTGAACAATTAATCTAAAACTTTAACATTATCCCTAATTTTAATCCCATAATCTTAGATTAAGTTGTGATCAGATGACTTAATCATCTGATCTGATCAGTCTAAACCTAACTATAAAACAGAACCTAAGATTTTAATATCAGAACTTAAAATGAAAGATCTTAAGTATCTCACCACAAGATCGTCTCTAAAACATTTAAGAGACCTAATTTAAATATACTTTGAGGTAGGAGAATTTTGTATGACTCATTGAGGTAGAAGCTTAGAGGATCCCTTGACCTTAGAAGTTGATCTTAACCCCTCGTGGTAGATAGCACTTAAGACACTAGAATGATACCTTCTCTTGTGGTACAAACTATGTTGAGTGATCCTTGATCATATTTTCTTAGAGCCTTGTGTAGGACTTACTTATTCAACATAGGTCTATGTAGTCTTGATAATTCCTTAATTCATTAAATAGACTTGTTTGAACTCTGATTATTGGATGGGTTAGTATAGTATACCCATATTACTGGTTCTTTGATAGTATTCAGGATTGGTTGATTCACTCTAATAGGGACTTATGAGCAAGTTCTATCCCACGAGATTAGATGAATACAGTCCCATTAGAATAAATATTCAATCATAAGAGCATATTAAATGGGTACTCATCCCTTAGTTTAATTGAATATAAATTCCAACAGGCAATGCCTCCTAGCGAAGACCGCTTCAATAGGTGTGGCTCAAACAAACTAAGTAATGAGATTCACCTTCTTTAAGACACTAAGTGTGATTATGAGTAGGGCATCTTAAAAACTTAGCTTGAGATACAAAATTGCCAACGGGCGATGCCTCCTATCGAAGACCGCTTTGTTAGGATGGCTTAATCAAACTAAGTGATAAGAATCACCATTCTTGCAAACATGCTGAATATGTGTATCCAATCATCCCATCTATTAATCCTTAAGTAAATCTGCAACTTTAACCAATAATTTCTCTATAAGCTAGGAGTCAGAATCCTTTTAGAAGGATTCTGCACAGTGGAGACTTAGAATTCATTATTAGCATTCCAAGTTTTAATGGATTTCTGGATTTTATTCATATAGAATAGAAGCATGGGCATAAACAGAAACATGAGCTTAAAGCATCATTTCAGCAGTGATGCATGAGTATCAGTGATAAAGTATGGGTTACAGAATGTAGCATACACAGATTGAGGAATTTTAGGGTGCATCTGCATCACCATACTATCTTCCCAACTGAGTGTATGTATATATTGGACTGTACTACTCATAGTCTTTCAGTGAAAGTTCTGTTACATATCCATGGCATATCGTGATGTAGCATATTTGAGTGCATCATTCTAGTGACATATAGCACAGCATATGACTTCCCTTTCACATAGATTTTTGAACATTTGATGTTTCCATCCACTTTCAGTATTCAGTTTTAATGAAGTTTTACTTTGTTTAGTCTTTACAGTTTCAATTACTTAACATTTTTTTTCTAAGTTTTTCTTTAGTTTTCTTACTTTACTGTCCACTGCATTTACTTTAGTATTGCATAACTAGTTGCGAAGTGTTAGACTTCTTATCTAGCACGGGGTACTTTTGGGATCTGGCAATTTGCTAGATCCCGAGCAGCTTGTGGAGACAGGGCAAGATGATGTTCTGAAGATCCAGGAGGAGTACGTGGAGCCTTAGAGGATCAGTCTACCACCCTTTACTTTCTGCTTTATTTTAGTATATTAGATAGACCTTACATTTCATATTTTAAAATAGTTTGTGGTAACTCTGGATGTATTTTTTTTTTTCTGGGATGAATGTTTACATACTGCTATGTGATGAATGTATTTTGGATGTTTTACTTTAGCTTCTGCACTCTGTTATACTATTATACTTAGTATTGTGATGTGATCAGTATACTGGAAATGCTGATATATTGATAACGTATATTGGATTCTTATTTACTTCTTTAAATCCAATGTACGTACTAGTCTAATACTTAAGATAAGTATTATACTCTTATCTTAGGTATTGACTCTCGATCCTACTCTTAGGTTCGAGTTATCAACTTTCAGTGTAGCTCAGTCTTCTAGCCTATTCGAGAAGATGAGTTTTGCTTGTTCTAGTCCTCCTGAGTAGCGCATGGCAAGGGGTGGGGCGCTATAGTTGGTATCAGAGCAGTATCATAAAGTGTCAGATAAGGATCTGTCCCTATCTACTTTATGATCTATTCTCTGTCTCAGGATAAGATAACAATTTACTAAGTGTAATGAAAACCAAACATCCAATTGTTCATTAAGTTACCTCAGAAAGGAAAAGGATGACTATGTTTAGAATAATGATACCCTATGTAGCACCCCACCCTGTTGCCATGCCCAAATGAAGTAGTCATAATTAAATTCGACGACGGAACGGTGTGCCACTCGGGGAGGAATAACCCATCTCCCCGAAATAGCTAAAGACACAAAACCCATCTGAAGGGCTGCTGACTCAACCTCAAGGAGGGTTGAGAGCTAATATTTAAGATAAAAATAGCATCCTTATCTGAAGTATTAGACAAATACATACATTGGATTTAGAATATGACATGAAGAATCCAATATATGCATAAGATATCTGCATTTCTAGTATACTGGTAACATAATAATACTAAGTATAAGTAGTGTATAATAGAGTGCAGAAGCTTAAAGCAAACATCCAGAGACATTCATCATAGAAGCTGTATGAAAATATTCATCTCAGAAAGGAAAAGAAAATACATCCAAAAGTATTACAAATATTTACTGAATAACAGACATAGAGCTAAGTACTGAACTAAAAATAAAACTGAAGAAGAGTCCACTAATGCTCCACGGGCTCCTCCTGAATCTCCTGGGTATCCTCCTGACCTGGCTCAATATACTACTCACAATCTAGCAAATTGCTAGATCCTAAAAGTACCCCATATTAGACAATAAGTATAACACATCGGAACTAATTTAAACAGTTCTAGTTATTCTTTTAATATTTATATAAATATATATATAGAAAAACTATAAAGGTAACTGAAAGTATAAAATTATATAAAATAGTACAAAGTAAGGTAAAGCTGAACTATAAATTGAATACTAAAAATAAACCAAAATAGTAATGAATCTGAATTGAATAATCATATGTAAAACTATGTTATATATCATTAAAACTATGCATCTGAATATGCCACAACACTGTATACTACTGATATGCAACCAAAATATCACTGAACTGCTATGAGTAGTACAGTCCAATGTATACATACATCCAGTTGGAAATACTGCTTACTGATGATGCCAATGCATACTAAAATTCCCCAATCAATGTATGCAACTTTTTGTAACTCATACATCATGTTTATGTTCATGCTCATGCTTCTAACTATATGAGATAAATCCAAAAATGCTTTGAAATCTGATAATGAATTCAATGTCTCTATTGTGCAAAATCCTGTTAAAAGGATTCTGACTCCTAAAATTCTAACTTTGATAATTGGTTAAAGTTGAGAGTTTACTTGAAAATCATTAGCTAGGATGATTGTATACACATATTTAGCATGTTTGCAAGAAAGATGGATTTAACCCTTAGCTTGTTTAAACTGCACTTATCAAAGTGCACTACGATAGGAGGCAGAGCCTGGTCACAGTTTACATCTCAAGCTAAGCCGTTAAATGTCCTAATTACAAGCATACTTAGTATCTTACGCATACTGATTTGAGTTACTTAGTTTGCTTAAACTGCACTTATCGAAGTGCACTACAATAGGAGGTATAACCCGGTCATAGTTTACATCTCAAACTAAGGATATTGTTCACTAATTATAACACTCTTAGTCTTGGAGTATTTACTCTAATAGAACTGTATTCATCTAATCCCTTAGTATAGCACCTGGTCATAAGTCCACATTGGAGTGAATCAACCAATCCTGAATACTGCTGAAATAATCTAGTAATATGGGTATACCCTACTATACCCAACTAATAATCTGAGTTCAGAAGATTCTATTTAATCAACAAAGATTTATCAAATCTATTAATCTTTACTCTAAGTAGGTGTATCCTACACAAGGCTCTAAGGATGTGACTAAAGGATCACTCAACATAGGTTGCTATCACAAGAAATACATCACATTCTAAGTACTTTAGGTGATTCCTACCATAATGTATCAAGTTCAACTTTTAAGGTTATGAAGGATCATCTAAGTTTTTACCTCAAAGAGTTACAAAAGCTCTTCCTACCTCAATGTGTCAATAATTAAGGTCCTTAAACATTTCTAGAATGATCCGAAAGCAAGACCCTTAAGATCTCACTTTTCTACTTCTTAAGATTTACTTGTTAGACTTAGGTTAAAGTGATCAGATCAGATGATTAAAATTCATTTAATCCTTTCCTATTCTACAATCATGGGATGTAATGAAAGATCTTATTAGGATTAGATTATTTCATAAATCATTACAATTTTATTGTCCATTTTATGCTAATAGTCATATATAAGGGAAAATAAATGATCTAAAGTTTAGTTTCAGATGATTCAATCACACAGATTTAATATTAACCTTAGCACTTCTAATTCAATGATTTAAGATCAATATCAAATCATATGCATTATTGGAATAATGTTAATTAAATTATCTTTCAATCAAGTTAATTGATTAAGTGATTAAGGTTTGGATTTTAATTAAGATAAGTTAGGGTTTAACCCCAAACCCTTCTACCATTAAGACCAAAGGCTAATTTATAGGTCAATTACAAATCAATGTGTTATTAGTATATTATTGATGTCAAACTTTGGTTTTAGATTAAGTATCATCTACTTAATCAAGTTAGCAAGAATTCTTATGTTTAATTATAGTTTAATGCCATTTACACATGATTAGGTGTCCAAATAGATATTTAGAGTTTTCTAATATACATCCTAATATCATGAAAGCATCTAATATAAAGATAATATATAATAAAAAGGTAACTAAGGCTAAACAAATTATAAATCAAAGCAAAGGGGTTAGCACTTGATTACAATTCTAAAAGACTTAGGTTTCATGCCATTAAGTTGTTAAGGTATACCTATTCGATACAAGCACTTAAGATTTCATCACTTAGCATTTGGCATAACATACATTTCAAGTACATAGTAGGTTTTGAGCACTTGATAAAAATAACAAAGTTTCAAACTAAATTTCCATATAGAATTTTATACTATGTTTCATTTTAGCTAAAATAGATTCAAATTTGATATTATTTAGTCCCACTAGGGTCCTAGGGACCTTAAAATGCAAAAACAGTGAAGTTTTGGCCATTTCAGTCAAAACTGGGCAGTTTTACAAAAATCTGGGCAGTTTTTGCAATTTTGGGCGCTACAGCGCGCTGTGGCACGCTGCAGTGCTTATGGCGCTGGAGTGCGCTATGGTGCTTCTGTCGTTGCACAGTGCTATGACAATTTTAGCACCACAGCGTGCTCCAGCACCAAAAGCACTATGGCGCATTGTGGCGCTTCTGCTGCTACAACGCACTGTGGCGATTTTAGCGCTGCAGCGCGCTATGGCACACTTAGCGCTGTAACCCGCTGTGGCGCTCTTAGCGCTGCGACCTGCTACGGCCCGCTGTGGCGCACTGCAGTGGACCAACTTGCAAAATAACTATTTAATTAATTTATTTTTGACATTTCCTAAAGTTTTCTTGAAATTTCGCTACAGCCCACTACAACACGCTGCAGCCCGCTACATCGAGCTATGGCGCGCTGCAGCGGTCCAACTTGTGATTTACTGTTTTATAATTAATTTTATACAGTTTCTGCTGAAATACCACTGGAGCCCGTTGCAGCATGCCGTAGGGCACTGCAGCGGCCTAGATTGCAACTTTGGGCGCTGCAACGCGCTGCAGCGCCAGACGGTGATTTTTGCCTGGACGAAACATGCAAGGCCTATTTTTGAGCTCAATTACTATCAATCCAGAGCGTTCCATGAGCAGTGCCATATATCAGTAGAAAGGTCTTCCCGATACCTTTCAATTGACACCAAAATTGGCACAAACGGAGCATCCTAACTATACGAAAAATATATATAAAAGACATGGTATACAAAATGAACGAATACAGAGCATGCATTTTTCGAATAAATGAGCTACCTCAAAGAGCCTTAATGGCTTCCATACATATTGATAGATTTTTAGAGGTACATTCAAGCATTGTAGTAACATAAAGGAGACAAGGAGAGGAACAAATGGATACCTTTTAGTCCTTGGAAGGAGTGGGGGATGAAGACCTCTCTATTTTCTTTAAGACTTTGGAGGAAGCTTCTTCAAGGTGCAGCAATGGAGCAACAATGGGAGAAGGGGAGTTCTCAGCTTTCAACAAAGGGAAAGAGGGGGCTGAAGCTTCACTTTAAAGAAGGAGAAGGAGATGTGAGGAGGAGGCTAGGCCATCATGATCCTAGGGAGGGAGGTCATCATACCTCAGCCCAAGGGCATGGGGCTCTGGATGAGGTGATGGCCAGCCAAAAATGGAAATTAGAAAAATAGGAAAATTACAATTTGGGGACTCTCTAATTACATATTTATTTTCCCTAATTATTTAAATATTTAGAGTTTTAAAATGCACTCCAAAAATTTACAAAAATTCACCCATAGCTAATTTGGGGGTGAGAAACTCAATGGCGAAGTCAGATTTTGTTTTCGACGACTATTGAATTATCCCATTTTTCGGTGCATTTAATTATATTAAAATATTCACGAAAATTCGATGACTTCCAAACACGTCCAAAACATCACCCCTAGCTAATTTTGGGGTGACGATCACAACGTCAAAGTCGGATTTCAATTTTGAGGTCAAAATAATACCTTAATTTTCTAATTAATTAATTATTAAAATATTCCAAAATAATTAATTAAGCTCCAAATTGCTCTAAACCTTCAGGGTTTGGTTCTAATGATTAGATGAATTTAATGGAATGATAATTACGATACAATTAGGCTAAAATTAAGCTGGGTAATAACCTTGGGTTGTTACACCCTAGGAATTGAACACACATAATAACTTGATTGAAAACTATGAGTTCTTTTAAAAATGGACATCTTAGGACTCGAACAAACTTTTGAAAGTAATAATAAAAATATGAATAAAATATTTATGAATTGAACTATTTTAGGAATGGAATAGTCGCAGTCAGTCAGCATTTCTGTTCTACCTTAAGAGGTTTGATGACTACTGGATAGATGACCTTCAAGATGGCCAGATCTACGGAAGGGTCATCGACGGAGTGTTGCCTCATGGAGTTGAAGTACTAAACAAGATCCTTATTCATTCATCTTTTGGAGGCACCAGCCTTTCAGTACTCGCCAGGGAATGGCTGGATCGTGTTACTACTTCGCTTCGAGAGCCAGCCTGTCCCGAGGAGCACTGTCTAGAGATAGTAGAGATCCTACTGAGGGGATCAGCGAGTCGTTAGTGGTATTGGGTTTATAAGAGATTAGCTCGGAGGAGACACATAGTCACATATGATGACTTCTGTGCTGCCTTTTGGGTAGAATATTGTAACTATGGAGTTAGAGAATCTTATTATGTCATTTTCCTTATCTCAGTTATATGTTTCATGGATCCATGTATCTTCTCCTTTGAGAAAGAAATGAATGAATGAAATCACAGTAAAACCCTTATGTTTCTAAGCTCATACTTGCTTTTACAGTCATGAATCCTGGCTCTCCTTCTGCTTCTACTCCATTCAAGAATGGGGTCTCATCATCAAGCGGACCTGAGGAGTCCAACCCTATGGCTAGTTTATTGAAGGCCTTAATAGATAGTATTGTGCAACAGGTGTAAGAGACGCGTGCTCTTATCCTCTCGGTTAGACAACAATCTACACCCCCTTCAGGGTTCTCATTATCTTCTCATTATACGGGCGATAGAATCCTACATATCTTCCTTCGCCTCCGAACTCCTACGTTCAATGAGCATTGAACCCTATGGATACCGTAAACTGGCTTAAGATGGCAGAGAATAACTTGGCCAGTATCAAGTGCCCTAACTCCAAAGCCATCTGCCTAGTAACCCATCTATTTCAAGAAGAAGCGGAATATTGGTGGGAGAACAAGCGGAATAACAAATTTGTTGAATAAGAAGTAGAGGACATTCCTTGGGACATGTTCTTGGAAGCATTCCATGAAGCATTCATACCAGCATCAGCTCAAGCAATTTTGGAGGATGAACTCCTCCATCTCACACAAGACAATAATTCAGTATTTGAATACGAACAAGAGTTCTCGAGATTGTCGCATTTTGTTCCGAATTTAGTCAGGATGGAAGCATCGAAGTTCCACTATTTCTTGAAGGGTCTAAGAGACTCTATCAAAGCACACTTAGTATCTTGTCAGATCAAGACTCTGACTGAATTGATTGAGGCTGCCCATTTACAAAAAGGATTCCAAGGTCAACTGGACCATAAAAGAAAAGCAATAGTCATGCAACCAAGGAAGGAATGCTTTGGCCATCATAAGGTGGCAAAGGTCTATAATATGGAGTCGACACATCACCAACCTCTGAACTTTGAATACAAAAGGATGCATTTATACAGAAAATGCTACCTCTTTGGTGGTGTATATTTTACCTGTGGTTGTAGAGTCCACCACTATTTTGAATGCAAGGAAAAGAACACAATCAATGGAGTGCCCATCGACCACTCCCATCACAAACAAGCCTTCCGTGCTCAACTAATGAACCACAGAGAGCCTGCTCTTGCTATAATGCCGGCTCCAACTTCAAACTCAAGGGCAATTGTACCGGCGCAAAAGCCAAGCTATAACCATCAGGGTCAAAGGCCCCAGAATAAACAACCCTCAGCACCTGCCAGGGTATACATGTTAACTCCTGCCTCTGGTCCTGAGGATAATGACATGGTATTAGGTATGCCTTAAATTAATCTTTTTATTCAGTTCTCACTATTTCAAGTAATCAGTCCTTACTATTTCAATATTTTGAATGTTTTTGTAGCTATTCTTATTAAGTTATATAATCATAGGCACTTTATTAATAAATGACAAATCTTATAACATCCTTTTCGATACGGAAGCGAGCCATTCCTTCGTATCTAAAACTCTTAAGCTACCAGCCTATTGGTTAGCCAATTCATTGAGCATCGGGTTGCCTTCTAGAGCCCGCATGTAGTCCCAACAATTTTGCAACATAGATATTCCTATTGGTGAATAAAACTATTGGGCTAAGTTAATTATATTGCCAATCACCAACTTTGATATAATCCTAGGCATGAATTGGCTAAGCCAACATGGTGCTTCCATAAATTGCCAAAAGAAGAAAATAACTTTGGGAAGTGGAAGTAAATCAAAATCATTCATGGGAAGATTTAGCACCCAAGCATCGCTGATCAATGCAATGATAGCAGAAAGACTAGTCAGGAAGGGATGTGATGCGTATCTCATAATAATGCTGGGAGAGAAGAAAGAAGTCATGCCTATTTCTGAGAACCGTGTAGTTTGTGAATTTCTTGATGTCTTCCCTAAAGACCTACCCGGTCTCCCACCAGTTAGAGAAGTAGAATTCGCTATAGAATTAATTCCTGGAACGCAACCACTGTCGAAAGTTCTGTATCATATGGCGCCAAAAGAACTTCAAGAATTGAACAATCAACCTCAAGAACTGTTGGAGAAAGGTCTTATTCATCCAAGTTCATCCCCGTGGGGAGCGTCAGTTTTGTTCGTAAAGAAGAAGGATGGATTGATGAGAATGTGCATCGATTTCAGAGAATTAAATAAAGTGACTAACAAGAACAAATACCCTCTACCTCGTATCGATGATCTGTTCGATCAGTTATCTGGAGCTAAAGTTTTCTCAAAGATAGACTTGCTAATTGGATATCATTAATTATGAGTTAAAGATTCAGATATTGAGAAAACAACATTTAGGACCCGCTAAGGGCATTACGAATTTTTTGTGATGTCCTTTGGCTTAACAAATGTGCCATCCATATTTATGGACTTAATGCAGTGCATGTTGAAAGTATATTTGGACAAATTCATCATCGTCTTCATCAACGATATCCTGATTTATTCAAAAAGTGAAATAGATCACGAGGACCATTTGCGATTAGTATTATAAGAGCTCCGAAGCCATAAGCTATACGCTAAGTATTCTAAATGCCAATTCTGGCTTGACTCAGTCGCTTTTCTAGGTCATGTTGTCGATTCTCAGGGAATCAAAGTTGATTAAAATAAAGTAAGCACAGTTCAAGATTTGTCACAACCAAAATCTGTGACCGACATTAGAAGTTTCTTAGGACTGGCAGGCTACTATAGAAAATTTGTCAAAGGCTTCTTACAAATGGCGTCTCCACTCACAAAGTTGATGCAAAAAGAAGTGTCGTTTGTCTGGAGTCCAGAGTGTGAGAAAGCGTTCCAATCACTAAAAGATGCTCTTTCCTCCACACCAGTTCTTGCCTTACTTAAAGAAGGGCTGAATTACCAAGTGTATACTGATGTGTCTGGCATAGGTTTGGGATGTGTGTTGATGCAGGAAGGGAGAGTTATAGCTTATGCGTCTTGTCAGCTAAGACCACATGAGAAGAACTAGCCTGTCCATGATCTTGAATTAGCAGCGGTAGTCTTTGCTCTAAAAATCTGGTATCATTATCTTTATGGCGTCCAGTGTTCTATATTCATCGATCATCAGAGCTTAAAGTACATCTTTACCCAACGCGAGTTAAACTGCTGACAATAAAGATGGCTTAAGTTAATAAGCGATTATGACTTAAGCATCTAGTATCATCTAGGAAAAGCAAATGTTGTAGCAGATGCACTCAGTCGCCATGCTACTCTATCTTCTGTGTTATTATCCAGTCCTCTGGAAGAAGAATTTCGAAAGCTCGAAATCAGGCCAGTGCGTGCTATGCTAAGCACTCTAATATGCATGAGTTCAATTGTACCTACATTTCATCGTGACATCTCTATCTCACAAACTAAGGATGAAGATTATCTGAAGTTTAAAGTGACATCAAAAGTGGTCGTCACTTTGATCTTCAACTTCAAAGTAATGTAATATATTAGGGGAATCGTCTATGGATTCCCAAATCCATGCATCAAGAGATTCTAGTAGAAGGTCGCAATACGGGTTATCAAGTACATCCTGGCAATACCAAGATGTATCAATATATGAAGAAATCATTCTGGTGGCCTGGAATAAAGAAAAGTGTGGTAGAATTTGTAGCAAAATGTCACACTTATAACTTAGTCAAAGCCGAACACCAAAAGCCTGAAGGACTTCTTCATCCTCTAGCAATTCCTGAATGGAAGTAGTTCGATATTTCTATGGATTTTATTATGAGATTACCTAAATCAAGATCTGATGCTGATTCAATTTGGGTTATTGTCGATCGATTGACCAAATCAACAGATTTTATTCCTATGCGTCAAACCGATTCAGTGGAGAAATAAGCAAAGTTGTATATCAGGGAAATTATCAGACTCCATGGAATTCCAAGGTCTATCGTGTCTGATAGAGATAGCCGCTTCACTTCTAAATTTTGGCAAGCAGTGCATCAGGACTTGGGGACTACTCTAGCCATGAGTACTACTTTCCATCCTCAAATCGATGGTCAAACGAAAAGAGTCAATCAAGTCCTAGAAGATCTTCTCCGTCTCTGCATTTTGGATTTTGGAGGTTTCTGGGAAGATCATAATCCTCTTGTAGAATTCGCATATAGCAACAGTTTTCAGGCGAGTATTGGCATGGCTCCATATGAAGCTCTATATGGAAAAAAATGTAGTACTCCATTAGCGTGGTTTAAAACTGGTAGTGTTCAGCTTTATGGTTTTGATTAAGTGGAAGAGACAAATCGAAAGATTCAACTGATCCAGCAAAGAATCAAAGTAGCTTAAGACCACCAGAGCAAGTATCATGATGCTAATCATGGTACTTTGGAATTCGATGTTGGAAGTTTTGCATATCTTAAAGTCAATCCAATGAAAGGCGTGTATCATTTTGGTGTATCCGGGAAGCTAAGTCCCCGCTACGTCAAATCTTTTGAAATATTAAAAAAGATTAGTTCTACAGCTTATCGGTTGAAGCTCCCTGAAGATTTCTCTACAGTCCATAATATATTCAACATCTCATCTCTACAAAGATGTCTTCACAACCCATCTCACTTAATCCAACTTCCAGCAGTATCTCTCCAACCAGATCTTTCTTATGCGGAAGAGCTAATTAAGATCTTAGTTCACGATCAAAAACAGCTGAGAAATCGCTCAATTCCAATGGTGAAGGTTCAGTGGAGGAATCGCTCTTTAGAAGAATCTACTTGGGAGAAAAAGGCAGATATGAGAAGGAAGTATCCCCTTCTCTTTAAAACTCCAGGTACCCATTAACTTTCTGAATCTTAATCTATCATTCAAATGTCTTCATGTTTGTCTTCTCTCTTGGGATGATGTTGAGGACGACATCATTCTTAAGTGGGGGAATTTGTAACAACCCTAGGTTGATATCCTGCTAATCTATAGTCTAAGTAATAATTAATTTTAATCCCATTGCTTTTAGAACATCAAATGAATCTTATCCTAAAAATTTGAAGTCCATTGGACTTCTCTAAGTCCAAAATGATATTTTGATCAGTTAAGCTACCCTAGTTTAGACCTATAATATTTTGATCTCAAAACAAAATTATGATTGTATTTTTGAATTCCTCACCCCCAAATTAGCTAGGAGTGAAAGTTTGGTGCAATTTGGAAATCAATTGGACCATAAATCAATTTAAATTTAAACGGTCCAATTACATTTAAGGGTTTCTAACATTTCATATTTGCATAAATATCCCTTAAACTAAATTAACAGCTGGGATCCGCTGTGCAGATGGCGGGCGATCCACTGTGGATCCCGGGTCACGCGACAGTAGGGTCTCGCTGAACTCACTGTCGAACCCTTAGATTCCACGGTCTGGATCTAGTTCCACGGAACCGCAGATCTGCCAATAGATGTGTCCCGTTAATCCTACGGCTCAGATTCAATCCGATCCGGCCATTCGGATCTGGCGGATCTGGACCGTAGCGCATTCCCTTCCATCCATCAGACGACATCTGAAGGCTCCGCCACTGTGGACCTTTGTTCTGAACGCGCCCATCCCCAATAGTAGAAATCTCCGGTACTGCCAGTTGCCCAGCCTGTCCCCCCTCCCGTGTCCACCTCAACAAGGTCGTTAGGACCTCCGCCGTCTTGGCAAGGACCCCCGATCGGGCCTCGTGGCCCGGCCGAGCTCAATGTGGAAAATTGAGAGCTCGGCCATGGCCCGGTCAATCCGACCCTCCTCAGCCCAATGAAGCTCTCCAGAAGCTTCCCTGAGCTTGTTTGAGGCTATAAATAGCCTCAACAATCCTCCATCTTCCCCTTTGCTACTTGATTGTCCCCAATTCTCCTCTGCCTTCTCTCCGCCATTGCCCTCTATCCGAGCTTCCTCCAGGTGATCCCAAAAGCTTCGAACCACTGATAGTAGGCTCTCCTGGTGTTCAGGAACATTTGCAGTCATTAGAAGCTCAGCTAAGGCCAACAACTTCCTCAGTCATTCATCCCGAGCTTCCCTGTCGAACCAGGTATCCCCATTTGCTGGTTTCGAGCCAATGAGGCTTGGACCTCATCCATTTTGATTCGTTTACATCCGTACTGTCATTGTGAACCTAATACGATCGTAGCTAGGATATAAGCTAGCCCTGATCGATTGATTCAATCAATCGGGCTAAGTTCCTTAAGGACATCTCAGTCGAGTAAGGACCCGATGATCTAACCCACCCTAAGCCCTCAGACCAGGGGGCTTCGATCCGCCTCACCTTCCTGATGGTGTAGGGATCAAGCCCCGGGCCTGGCATGGTCTCTGAGTTGTCTCCCCACAGTAGCTCCATTGAGGGAGCCCTTAGGTGAGTAAGGTCTGACCGATCTGGACCACCTCACAAGGAGCTTCGAGTGTCGGTCGGTGCGTCTCAACTAGGGTATCGATTCCCGATTGACTCGAGGCCAAGGCGTGCGCTATAGACGGAGAATTTCACCGTTTAGGGTTTTTCGGATCGGCTCCTATCGAGAGGAGTCGGGGCAGGGACGAAGACCCTGTGCGGGTCGGGTTAGCCCGTGACCCACACGATGAGACAGTCCTGGGTCTTTGGGCCCGGTCGACCCGCGCAGTACGGCTAATGGGCCGAGCCCATTTTAAATAAATCTGATTAATTGTATTTATTTTCCTTAAGGAAAATAATCCAATTAATCAATCATAGGAAATTTTAATTGGAAAAATAAAGAATGTATTATTTGAACAACTTTTAATCTACTGGTTCAAACCCTATGATATCATATATGAAATTGATCAAAAAATCATCAAGAATCTGAATATAAAATAATATTGAACATATAAGGGTTAGATTTTCTGATTTTTTCTAATTATTGCAGAGCTTGATAAGGGTGAATTAGCAATTATACTTAACCAAATTGCAAGTTTAGGATGCCATTAGTCTCCTTATGGAGAGTAGAATGAGTGTACTAAGTGAATTATTTTTCTGATATCTGTACTTAAACTTATGCCCTAATCTTGTTAAACCATGATTAGTAAAAACTATAGTTTGTATAGGTTGGATCTTAGCAAACTTAGTCTCTGATTAATTGTATGATTAAATGGAATTTATGTGCTAATTTGTATGAAATTTTGATGGCTAGATTTGTAATTATGTGCTACTTCTTTTAGAGTGATTTAGGGTTTGATTAGCACTAATTACTCTTTGTTTTTATAAATTTTTCTGATAATATGATTCATAATAGTAAGGTAAATATATGAGAACAATGTATGCTAATTTATATTATATAAATTGAATAAATCTGAAATTGGAGAACTTAATCACCTTAATTAACTTAAGAAGTCTTAAGACTTTGATCAAGTTCTTAAGACTTGATCTAGGTGTATGATTGCCACCAATAATACATACTTAATTCACTAAATTGTCATTGATCTATAAATGAACACTTGATCTTAATTAAGATATGAGTAGGGGTCAAACCCTAATATACTTAAGTAAAATCCAAAGCCTTAAACCTTAATTAAATTGACTTGATTATAAGATAATGAAATTGACATTTTTACAATACTGCATCTAATTTGGTATTGATCTTAAACATTTGATTTATACATGTTAAGGCTATTAATAAAGCTATGTGAATTTTTAATCTGAATCTAAGCTTTAGATCCGTGACTTTCTCCTAAATAAGACCATTAGCATAAGAAGATTAATAAAATCATATTGATTGAACAATTGATCTAAAACTTCAACAATATCCTTTATTTAAATCCCATAATCTTAGATTAAATTGTGATTAGATGGCTTAATCATCCGATCTAATCAGTCTAAACCTAACTATGAAACAGAACCTAAGATGTTAATATCAGAACTTAGAATTTTGTATGACTCATTGAGGTAGAAGCTTAGAAGATCCCTTGACCTTAGAAGTTGATCTTAACCCCTCGTGGTAGACAGCACTTAAGACACTAGAATGATACCTTCTCTTGCGGTACAACCTTTGTTGAGTGATCCTTGATCACATTTTCTTGGAGCCTTGTGTAGGACTTACCTATTCAGCATAGGCCTATGTAGTCTTGATAATTCCTTAATTCATTAAATAGACTTATTTGAACTCCGATTATTGGATGGTGTAGTATAGTATATCCATATTACTGGTTCTTTGGTAGTATTCGAGATTGGTTGATTCACTATAATGGGGACTTAATAGAAGGTTATATCTCACGGGATTAGATGAATACAGTCTCGCTAGAATAAATCATTCAAACCTAAGAGCGTATTAAATGGGTACTCATTCCTTAGTTTGATTGAAATACAAATTGCCAACGGGCAATGCCTCCTAGCGAAGACCGCTTCAATAGGTGTGGCTCAAACAAACTAAGTAATGAGATTCACCTTCTTTAAGACACTAAGTATGATTGTGAGTAGGGCATCTTAACAACTTAGCTTGAGATACAAAATCTCCAATGGGCGATGCCTCCTATCGAAGACCACTTTGTTAGGATGGCTTAATCAAACTAAGTGATAAGAATCACCTCTCTTGCAAATGTGCTGAATATGTGTATACAATCATCCCATCTATTAATCCTTAAGTAAATCTGCAACTTTAACTAATTATCGCTCTAGAAGCTAGGAGTTAGAATCCATTTAGAAGGATTCTGCATAATGGAGACTTAGAATTCATTATTGGCATTCCAAGTTTTCATGGATTTCTGGATTTTACTCATATAGAATAGAAGCATGGGCATAAGCATGAACATGAGCTTGAAGCATCATTTCAGCAGTGACGCAAGAGTATCAGTGATAAAGTATGGGTTATAGAATGTTGCATGCACAGATTAGGGAATTTTAGGGTGCATCTGCGTCACCATACTATCTTCCCAACTGAGTGTATGTATACATTGGACTGTACTTCTCATAGTATTTTAGTGATAGTTTTGTTACATATCCATGCATACCATGATGTAGCATAATTGAGTGCATCATTCTAGTGACATATAGCACAGCATTTGACTTCCCTTTCACATAGATTTTTGAACATTTGATGTTTTCATCCACTTTCAGTATTCAGTTGTGATGCAGTTTTACTTTGTTTAGTCTTTACAATTTTAGTTACTTAGCATTTTTTTTCTCAATTTTTCTTCAGTTTCCTTACTTTACTGTCTACTGCATTTACTTTAGTATGGCATAGCTAGTTGCGATGTGTTAGACTTCTTGTCTAACATGGGGTACTTTTGGGATCTGGCAATTTGTTATATCTCGAGCAGCTTGTGGAGACAGGGATGGATGACATTCCGGAGATCCAGGAGGAGTACGTGGAGCCTTAGAGGATCAGTCTGCCACCCGTTACTTTTTGCTTTATTTTAGTATATTAGATAGATTTTACATTTCATATTTTAAAACAGTTTGTAATAACTCTAGATGTATTTTTCTTTTCTTTTTTGGGATGAATGTTTATGTACTACTCTATGATGAATGAATTATGGATGTTTTGCTTTAGCTTCCGCACTCTGTTAAGCTATTATACTCAGTATTGTAATGTGATCAGCATACTGGAAATACTGATATATTGATAACATATATTAGATTCTTATTTGCTTCTTTAAATCCAATGTACATACTAGTTAAATACTTAAGATAAGTATTCTACTCTTATCTTAGTTATTAACTCTTGATCCTACTCCTAGGTTTGAGTCAGTAACCTTCAGTGCGGCTCAGTCTTCTAGCCTATTCGATAAGATGAGTTTTGCTTGTTCTCGTCCTCCGAGTAGCGCACTGTCCTGCCACTAAAATACCACTTGTCTTTTGCGTGCGGCGACGGGGTGGGGCGCTACAGTTTCTATTGTGGCATTACTAATCTAGGCACACATGCAATTCTCAGTATTTATTTCAGTTTCAGTAAAATTTTAGTGACTTCATTGACCAATTTTTTCTTATTGCATATTTACTTTTTATTTTTAGTTCTGCATGGTCTTATTATTGTTTCAATACTATCCTTTGCTACTGCTTGTTGGATGCTACATTGATTATATGTTTCACTCAAATTATGTTTTACATTAGTTCGAATTTACTTTCTTTCAAATTAGCATTCTTCAGATGATTATATGCATATTTATCACTTTTCTTTCAATTATTTTTAATCTTACATATGCTTTATTTATAGCTATTTAGTTTTCTTTGTTACTTGTTGTGCCCTTATAGTTGCTTAAAAGTTCATTAAATGTAAAATCTTAAAAATGTTGATTTTATTAATTCTACCAAAAATAAACTTAGAAAATTGTCTAATGTAAGTTTTTCTTTTCTTGGCTGGGGCCCTAGCATTATGAAACCGACAATGTTAGATTCAAAGATATTTGTGGAAATAGCTTTTGGTGAGGAACTTAGCCGGAGGAAGACCTTCCTACTATTGTCAAGGATTAGCATGCTTTTGTTTTCTATTTGTGTGGACGTGTGTCCCTTTCTTTTGAACTTTTAATTTAATATTATAATAATTCAATAATCTGGATGCTCTTACTTTTCAGAATATTTTATATTGAGTTGAGCTATTGTTCTTTTTTCTTTATGTACTATGGAAATGGCTTCTACACTCTATTCCTTTTATAATAATTTAATATTGTAATAGTTCAATAATATCGATGCATTGTTCCCTAACCTATGTTAAATTTTAGTATTGCGTTCACCACAGAGTTTATTGGATGACTTAGTGATTATCATAGTAATCTTGTCATGAGTGATTGTATCTTCCTTATCATATTGTAGTAGTTATATGTTTCATCTTTTTGTCATTTCTATTTCCTTTGTAATTCTCAAAGTTTTATTGAATAGAAAACCTATTTTATAATTCTTGATTATTAAACTATATCATGTTTCTCAACTCAATATAAAATAATGTTTATTCTTCATTAAGCAGTGTAAACCTAAGATTGCCTCTAATAACTGCCCCCATCAAAAACAATGTTGTTTCTAGAAGTGCATCTAATGAGGTCACCTCCTTGAGATGCATGTTAGCCGCTATGCTAAAGAATAAAACTCAATAGGCTTTGGAAATCCAAAAGTTGATTACAATTCATCCTTCTATGATGACCAATAATGTTGCAATAATGGTTCATGCTCCATACATTTGTCACACTCTACATTAGTTCACTGATATATTATTGCATAACTTCCTAAAGTTAAGGCCTTTCAACTTTTGTGGGAACCTACCCTCCATGGATGTATCCTGTTGGATTAAAATGGTGGAAAAGAACCTTACAAGTATCAAGTGTCCTATCTCTGAGGTTATTCCGCTCACAACTCTCCTATTTCCAAAGGAAGCTAAGTACTAGTAGGATAACATCAGTAATACTTGCTTCGCCAACTCGACATTGAGGATATTTCTTGGGATACATTTGTGGATGTTTTTAGAGCAAAGATTATCCTTCCGTCAGTGCAGAATATTGATGAAGACACCTTGTTAAGATGGAAGCAAGGTTGTCACCTATCTTGGAATACAAGATGGAATTCAAGAGGTTAGCTCATTTTTCTCCTAACTTGACCAAATCGTAAGCTGCAAGGTGCCATTGATTTTAGAGTGGTCTATGGAATTCCATCAAGGACCATGTAGTCCCTTTGTGTCTCACTGACTTTTCCTTGCTAGTTGAGCTAATAAGAGTGGTGGGGAACCACCAATAAGAAAAGGATTTGTCGCAAAAAATGCAAATGGTACCTAACTTCCATTATACATTTAAGAAGACCAGGCTGCATCATGCCAAAGTTTACCTGATTAAAGTTTCCTCTTCATATGAACCAATCAAGGGTTGCAATTTAACCCCATCCCTATGGCAAGTTCTATAATTTTAGCCATTATTATTTTACTTGAGGTCCTTTGGGCCACTTGTTCTATCATTTGACTCAATGACAGTGGATGGTATTCGCATCAGCCATTACCATCGGAACCAAGTCCTTCATGTCGTACCTCTAAATTAGGGAGATCCAAGGGTGGCTATATGGCAACCTCTTCTAGCTGAAGTTTTTGATCCAATGAAGGAGAAAGTTGATGCTTTAAGAATGCAGAACTAGAATAATGCCAATAAGCAGGTCAACAATCGTCCTTTTGGTCCTGCCCCTGTGTATGACTAAGCTTATCTTGAAGCTACAGAAGATAATAATGTGGTTTTATGTACATGTTTATGAACTTTCTTTATTTGCAAGAGAATTTATGTTCCTGCACATTTTATTGTTGCAAGTAGTTAACACATAAGTGCTCCCAAATTCATATGAACATTGTACTAAAATGATAATCCTTGCAATATGTTATTCGACACCGAGGCTAGTCATTCTTTTATATTTGAATGTTTCACTAACACCCTCAACCTGCCTTCTATAAGTTGACAAAATCGTTAAATTTTGAACCTCCTTCTGATGCCCAACTCAGTGCTCCCAAATTCTATGATATTAAAATTCCTTTAAATTATCAAGCATTTGAATGCTAGCTGATTGCTCTACCTTTAGGAAATTTTAATATGCTGCTCAATATGAATTGGCTTAGTATGCATAATATAATTATTAATTGTCAAATGTAAAAAGTCATGCTTGATTCTCTTAGTAAGCTAGAGAATTTCATAGGGAAGATTAGTACGTAAGCATCTTTAATAAATGCAATAAAAGTTGAAAAGATAATTAATAATTGATGTGATTCCTATCTCATCACAATAATGGGTGAAGCAAGTAAAACATCCCTCTTGCCAAAAGTAAGGTAGTGAGTGAATTTGCAGACATGTTCCCTGAAGACTTGCCTTGCTTACCTCCAGTGAGAGAAGTGGAATTCTCTATTGAGTTAATTCATGGAACACATTTGGTCTCTAAAGTGCCATGCTGAATGGCACCTAAGAAACTTTAAGGGCTCAATGAGTAATTGCAAAAGCTCATAAGTAAGGGTTTCATTAAACCATGTATGTTTTCATGGGGAGCTTCAGTTCTATTTATTGAAAAGAAAGTAGATCTATACGCATGTACATAAATTATTGGGAGTTAAACAAGTCACCATTAAAAATAAATATCTCTTGCCTATAATAGATGATTATTCGATCAGTTATCTGGTGCTGATATATTTTCCAAGATCAATTTAAGTTCAGGATATCACGAGTTGAGAGTGAAAGATTTAGATGTCAAAAAATAGCCTTTTCACTTATTTTGGTCACTTTGAATTCCTTGTGGTATCCTTCAAACTCACCAATGCATCATCAACTTTCATGAACTTGATGCAGAGAATCCTAAAGCTGTAGCTGAACAGATTTGTCATCATTATCATCGATGATATTCTTATATATTCCAAGACTTTGAAAGATAATGCATAATATCTAAGAGTACTGTTGGAAACATTGCAAGCTCATCAGCTGCATGCAAAGTTCTCAAAGTGCAATTTTTGGTTCGATTCTATAGCATTCTTGGGTAATATATTTGATGCACATAGATTTCATGTAGATCAAAAGAAAGTTAGCTTATCCAAGATTGGATGCAGCCTAAGTTAGTAATCGATATTCAAAGTTTTTTGGGATTAGCCGGTTATAGAAAATTTGTTAAGGGCTTCTCTCAGATTTCCTCTACTTTAAACAAACTGAGTTAGAAAGACATACCTTTTATCTAGAGCTATGACTGTGAAGAAGTGTTTCAAGGGATAAAAGACAACTGTCAATTTCCTAATGTTCATTCCACCAAAGGAAAGTTTAGGCTACCAAGTATATACTAATGCACTTGGAGATTGTTTGGAATGTGTGTTGATGCAAGAAGAAAAAGTTATCACGTATGCTTCTCGTCAGCTAAAGCCTCATGACAAGAATTACCCAGTGCATGATCTTGAACTTGCTGCCATTATTTTTGCTTTGAAAATCTAGCATCACTATCTGTATGGCGTTCAATGTGCCACTTTCACTGATCATCAGAGTCTAAAGTATATATTTTCATAGAGTGAACTGAATTACTATCAGAGAAGGTGGTTAGAATTAATCAACGATTATGATCTAATTATTCAATTCCATCCAGATATAGTAAACATTGCAGATGATGCTCTTAGTCGTCATGCTACCCTTTGTGCTATGATCACTGGAAGTTCTATTGTTAAAGTATTATATAAGCCATGTATTGAGCCTATCAAAGGTGAGATGCTAAATGAAATTTTATAGCTAAGATCTGTAGAACCAACCTTTTATAGAGATGTCTAGTTCCCTCATACTAAGGATGAAGAATATCTGAAGTTTAGGGCCTAAATAGAAAGTGGTAATCATCATGATCGACAATTGTGTGGAAATGTTATTTATCAGAGGAATTGACTTTGGGTTCCTAAATCCATGAATCTAGAAATTCACATAAAAGGCCATAATATGGTTATAGGATCCATGCTAGTAGCTCAAAAATGTACCAAGACCTAAAGTAGTTTTTCAGGTGGGCTGATATAAAAAGGGGATGGTGGAATTCATTGCAAAGTGTCATGCATGAAATCTGGTTAGGGTCAAACATAAAAGGCTTAATGGATTATTAGAATTGATAGAGATTTTACAGTGGAAATGGTTCAACATCTCGATGGACTTTCTAATGGAATTGCCTCCCACAAGATCTAATTCTGATGCAATTTGGGTCATTGTTGATTGCCTGACTAAATCTACCCACTTTATTTCTAATGGTCAGATTGAATGTGTGGAAAAGTTTGAAAGGCCTTACATTAAAGAATTTGTGAGGTTGCACAGTATTCCCAAATTGATTGCATCAGACATACATAACAGATTTACTTTGAAGTTTTGGTAGGCTGTGCATTATGATCTGGGAACCACCTTAATTATGAGCGTGACATGCATCCTCAATATAATATATAGACTGAAAGAGTGAATCATATTCTTGAAGAACTAATCAGACTCTATATTTTATATTATGCTGGTTTGTGGGAAGATTATATCTTGCTTGTAGGATTTGAATATAATAAAAGCTATTAGGCTAGTATCAAAATGGCTTCATATGAAACAACTCTATTGCAGAAAGTGTAGTACTCCTCTTGCATGGTACAAAATAGGAAGTGTTCAGCTTTTCAGATTGGAATTAGTTGAAGAAACAAATAGGAAAGTTCAACTAACTCAACAGTGGATTCGTACAACTCAAGATCAGCAGAGTAGGTATCATGATGCTCATCACCATCCTCTGGAATTCAATGTGGGTGATTTTACATACCTAAAGATCAGTCCATTACAAGGCATTTTTACATTTGGCATACCAGGCAAACTCAGTCCTCGTTACATTGGACCCTTCGAAGTATCAGAAGTATGATATGCAGCATACATGCTTAATGTCCTAGAAAATTTCTCTTCAATCCATAACGTATTTCATATTTCATCACTAAGAAGATTTCTCATTAATCCTTCTCACTTAGTTCAACTTTCAGTTGTAGATATTCAACCTAATCTTTCCTATGCAAAAGAGCCAATTAAAATCTTAGCTCACTATCAACGGCAGTAAAGGAATCGTTCCATTCATATGGTAAATGTTTAATGGAAGAATCATTCTCTTGAGGAATCTACTTGGAAAAAAAATGCGAATATACATCAAAATTATCCAAAGCCTTATGAACATCTTGGTACTTTCTAGTCATATCCTTAATTATTTCTTCCATTAATTATTAGTTCTTATTCTATGTTTTCCCACTTGAGTGAAGTCAAGAATGACATCATACTTAAAAAGGGGAGTCTGTAACAATCTTAAGTTGTTTCCCTTACTAATTTAAGCTAACTAAGCCTTAATTATCATTCACTATACTTTAACTAGTCATTAGAACCTAATCTCAAAAATTTGTGGTAAATCAAACCTCAATAGCATTAATTGGCTATTTTTCTAATTTTTGGATTCTAAAAACTAGCTAAATTAATTTTATTTCCTAATTGAAATCTTATTTTATTTTTGTATTAATCACCCCCAAATTAGATAGAGTGAATTTATGGGAGTTTTTGGAGGATATTTAGACCTAAATTGGGTTTAAAATTAATTTAATTAATTTTATCAATTTAAATTCCAATTCCAATGGTCAGCTTCCTATGGCACGAGTGTGTTCTTGCTTGCATCTTTCATTAGTAGTCAGGTTGCATCTATAATCCCATGACTAAGAGCGCTCCTGCTTTTATCCATTTAAGATCAGCCCAACTGCACTGTTTCATCTTTTAATTGATAAATCAAATGGTCAGGAATGGCTCGAACACTATTCATTATTATTCACAACGTCTCCTACGTGCATCCAATAGCCAATGCTTTGTTCTGCTAGAATTTATGAGAAATTTTCTTGTCCCCCACTTCCATCGAGCCTCAACAAACTTAGCGAGGTAAACTTCTGGGTCTGCCCCTTGCAGGACAGACTCAATGGCCATCTCCTTTTGGACCAGCTAATAACGTCTGGGCCGAGCTCCTTTCATTTACACCAGGTTATAAATGGGAAAGATAATTATACTATGAGCTCCAAGCCCCCTATGTACCATTAGTTACTCCTATTACTTGCAACTACTTCTCCATCCATATAAGTGCCTTTTTGTAGCTACACGACTCCCTTTCCAACAAGAGAGCTAGTGAGGCTTTGTAACAACTTTAGTTGTTACCCTAGCTGAATCTGGATTATTTAAGCTAAGACAAGTTCTTATTTTGATTCTATTGAACTCAGCAAGTCATTTTAACCTAACACTAAAAGTTTGGGATCAAATGGAGTTAAATTAAAAATTTTGGTATTTTTGGCTATTTTTGGAGCCTGGAAAGTACCTAAATTAATTTGATCTCCAAAGTAGGATCATCTGCCTACAAGTTAAATCTTCCTGATGGCTTTGCAGCCATTCATAATGTGTTTCACGTATCATCATTAAGAAGATGTCTCAGAGACACTTCTCATCTCGTTCAGCTTTCGGCAGTAGAAATTCAACCCGATCTTTCTTATCTCGAAGAACCAATCAAAGTCGTAACTCGTGATCAGAAGCAGCTAAGATATTAATCAATTTATATGGTCAAAGTCTAGTGGAAGAATCGATCTTTGGAAGAATTTACTTGGGAAAAAGAAGTGATATGCGCAATAAATATCCAAAGCTCTTTGCAAGTCAAGGTACTGTTCTTTTCTTTCTTATCTATTTCATTTAAATTTTTAGTCCTTATAGTACCATCTTCACTGAGTGATGTCGGGGACAACATCGTTCTTAAGTGGGGGAGTTTGTAACAGCCCTAGGTTTTATCCTAGTTGAATCTAGATTACTTAAGCTAAGGCAAGTTCTAATTTTGATTCCATTGAATTCAACAAGTCATCTTAACCTAACCCTAGAAGTTTGGGATCAATCGGAGTTAAATTGAAAATTTTGGTATTTTTGACTATTTTTGGAGCCTGGAAAATACCTAAATTAATTTGATCTCCAAATTAAAATTAGAGTTCATTTTTGAATTCCTCATACCCTAATTAGCTAAGGGTGAATTTTTTGGAATTTGTGGAGCTCCTTTAGTCTAAAATTGAATTTAGTAATTTATTTGAATTAATTTAATTAAAGGATTTTAATTAAATTAAAATTTAATTTATTAAATCACGGGATTTGCTGTCGGGACCGTGGCAGATCCGCTGCGGGGTCCCGACAGCGGTGCAGCATAGTCAGCCTATCGATGCCATTATGCTAATCTTGGCATAGGATCCAGCGGCACTGATCATCAGTGCCTCGATCTTCTAGCATCCGTTAGATCTGATAGTTAATTCAATGGTCGAGGAGTCGCCCATGGTTCAGTTAAACCAAAGGATGCATCGGCCGTCCATCATCAACAGATTCGCAGATCAGACGGCAAGGACAACTCGAGTCATATTCACCTTCATCTTCCTCCCGATCCCCCCATGCGCGCTGGTCCCCTGATAGCCAGATCCTCCCCCAGCCCCGTGGCAGTATGGGAAAACACCCATTCTTCCTCCTTTGTCCTCTGATGCAATGGTCTATCGGCAGTGATCTTCTTACTCTGCCCTCAGATAGTTAATCCCATCCTCTCCCTTGGGCCGAACCACACGCTGGTGCCCGAGCCTCAGCGCCTACCCTAGACCTCTCTAAGGCTTATAAGTACCTCCATTGATCCCATAGTGTGAGCTCCTTTTCTCATTGTGAACCTCAATTTTTTCTCCGCTCTCTGTCCTCGGTGCTCCTTGCTTCCCCAGCGACTGAACCTGCTGCGTACCACTGATAGAGGGTAAGGTTTGGAGTTCAAACTCCCTTGCTGAGTTCCTGCAACTGTCTAGAGTGCTCCGAGCTGCTTGCCTTACCTCTGTGACCTTTGCCATCTTCAACTCTTAGGTACAGCCGTTAACCCATTCCTCTGTCGAGCTCATTTCGGCTCGACTTGCATTCAATTCTACCTTAGATGCAGCATTAGGAACTAGCCCTTAACCTCCTCTAGATAGTCTAGAGTGTAGGAGCAGCTGGCAGTAGACTAGAGGGCGAACTCACTGTCTGAGTGTGCACTGCGAGTTAGCTTCTGGTTTGCTTGATCACGGCATTCCCTCAAAAGCGATTAGCTATCGAATTGATACTGGAACATCTCGGCAATGATTGTAGAACCATATCGATGGTTGGGTTCGATCATATCGATATAATATAAAATAAAATCAAAGATCCAATAATTAGAATTTAAATTATTACCTAATCTTTCTCTGTTTGTATTTAAATCATAGTAAATTCATTAAATGTCCAAAAATATTAATTAAGGTCTCTGATTGCTCCTAAGATCACAGAGAACATTTGCAGACCCGTTAAAATAGCTAAGTACCCTAAACTGTTAATCCTCCTTAATTACCCTAAAATGATATTAGTGAATTATCTCTAATTTTGATGTATCTAGTTCCTAATGCCTTATTAAGTATAGTAGAGCCTATAAATGTGCTTGGATCATTCTAGTATGCCCTAATTTTCATATCCACCTTAATTGGCCTTAAATTATGATTAGTGCCAATTAGGCTAATTAGGTTATCAAATCCTAAGATAAGTGTTCATTCCACTTTAATAATCAATATGAAGCTTATTAGGACAGACTTGAATCAATTTAGATGATCAAATCTTAAAATCTCATTTTTAGCCTTAAGAGTTGTATTTTGGTCATTTTGACCAAAAATAGGTTTAAGCACCCCTTAAGCCTTGAAATTTTAGCGAAGTACCTCTAATTAACTCATTAGAACCTTTCTGAAATCTTATGTGAATAGTATGAAGTTAAGTAAAGAAATCTTAAAAAGTTCTAATTAAGATCTTAAGATCTTAAGAGTACTCAAGACCACTTTCTTAAGAAAGCAAATCTAATTAACCTAAGTGCTAGATCTCTAGTCTAATTGCATAATTAAGTTGGTTCATAAGCTATAAATATAAAAGAAAAATTCTGGTAAAATCCTAAGTCTAGTTCTTAGTTTAGAGCTAAAGTGATCAAATCTTAGATCTTAGATCTTAGATCTTAGATCTTAGATCTTAGACTTTAGATCATCTGAGTGAATTGAATTACCTTCTTTGGGATTTCTTAAATGATTTACTATTTAATCCTTTTGTGATCTCCTTGTGGGTGTAAGATTCATTCAATTTATAAAATAATATATTTATTCTAAATATTGAATATAGAATCCTAGATTATTAGTTCTTAATTGATTATTTTATCTTACAATATTAGAATAACCTTTCATTAAGATCTTAATTTATGAAATCTTTCAACTTATATGATTCCATATCTTTAGATTATGTTTGAGTGTGAACCCTAGATCTTTATTAAAATATTACCTTGGATTCAGGATTTGAACCCCATATGTGGAGTTTGGATCAAGAATCCTTAATCTTGATTTACTTAATCAAGATTTGGGTTAAGTGAGAATAATAATAATAATCAAGTTGTTAATTCATTTACTTTAAACCTCTGTAGTCATCATCTAATTATGAATTAGAACTTGTTAGGTTCTTATGTTAACATTAAGGTCGTGAATATGAGATTATACTCAATAGTTAGAGATCTTAAACTTGTATCTTCTCAGAATAGTTAGATTTGGATAATTTAGATCAAAACAGATATCACATAAGTCTAGTTGAGTCTCTTGCTTACTTTAACTTTGTTTGCTCTGCACACCTTGAGTATTGAGCCTTATTCGTTGAGTATAATAGGAGAACTTAGGATGTGGAAGATACATCCTAAGTTAGTATTTGAAAAGCATAAACATTCATTCTGTCCTTTCAGTACATTCAGTCTAGTAGGGTATGTCCTAGCTTAGTCTGCCTCGTCAGTTCTAGTTTTGTTATAGAATAGACTCAGACTTAGAACAGTGTTGGCTAGGATGGATAACATGTCTTATTCTATAAGTTCAACTTGGACCTAGCTCTGATGATTCCTAGGATGGACACATGTTGAACTTTCTATTCAGAGGCCCTGTTTGTCCTGTTTCTATTATGGCAGTACTATGTCTTAGGCTTACTTTTACTTGGGTTCAATTTTTGTACTTGTTTTGCTTTACCACATGCTTTAGTGGCCTTACTTTAGTGCTTTCAGCTGCTTTACCACATGTCTAAGTGTCTTTACTCTTAGCTCATTAATGTACTTAGCTTGCTTTTGCCACATGCTTTAGTGGCCTTTTATATATTAAATATGCATGCTTGTATATATGTTTTTATTGAGTAGTATTAGATATTAGTATGTTTAAGATGTTAGTTTTGTATGTTCATTTTAGCACTTTTCAGTACAATTTACTTTTACAAACTCAGCATATCTTCATGTAATCATAAGCATGTTAGGATCAATTATTTCAGTACTTGCAGTTTCTTTTTGCTCTCTAGACTCACCTTGCTTAAGTTTCATTCTTTGTATGTTAGTTTATATACTGTTATTCAGGTATAAATAAGTAGTTTACATCTATCTTGTTCTTTATAGCTTGATGCACTTATAATGCTTGCATGTTTAAAATAATTGAATGTGATATCTTTAAATATTAAGTTCATTTAAATATCATAAAATGTACTTAGATAATTTGTCTAACTGTGACCTTTTTCTTTTTTTGGCTGGGGCCCTGGCATTTGTGATACTGACAAATGTCAGATTCAAAGTTGTTTATTGGAGGGTCCGCAGGAGAAGAGGTAGTAGAGGAGGAGGGCCTTCCTATTCTTGTTTAGATAGATTTTATTTCAGTTATGAGGATGAGAGCTCTTCTTTTTATTAAATATTCTGTCTGTAATAATAATCATTCTGGATATTATTACTTTTTGCACTTGAGCTGAGTTACTGTTACTATTACTTGCTTATACTAGGTTGTGATGTGGATTTTATATATACTGTTTTCAGCTTCCGCTACTTTGATATATTGATGTATGTTCACAGTTTCAGGTGATAAGTCCTCTGCTTATGGCGGGTTGGGTCTTACCTGACTCTACTTGAGTTGGGGATTTTCCACAGTTGGAGCATCGTACTCCACCATGATTAATATAATATAAGTATTGGCTTGCCCACGTAGGGGTACGGGGGGCCCCCACAGTTGGTATCAAAGAACACCATAAGGTGTTAGTATGGGATCTGTGATTCCTTTCTACCTAATGGACTATTCTTCTCAAGTACACACATCAAGATATAACATCCATAATATAGTAATAGCAATAAATCTTTGAGAAATATAGAATAAAAATACTCTTAATCATTAAGATTCCTCTAGATTAATTAAAGGAAATCTATAAACTCTCTTAAATAGATCAAGATGAATCCTGAGGAGTCCAGTGTGGGATACTACCTCAATACTTTTGATAAGGCTTGGAAGCATAGCTTCAAGTGGTGACAAAAAGATGGGTGGCAAGTCAAATGAGTTTCAGCACAAAGAATCCAACATCTGGACAAACCTCTTTATCAATCCGAGTACCAAGGGCTTGACTTCCCAATCTATGTGAAGGAGTGGTTGAGCCAAGTAGAGTTAGTTCTAAGGCACATTGAGTGCCCAGATCCCATCTGGATTGATATTAGACATATCAGATGTTAGATTATGCGGGGGAATGGTGGTCCAACACCATAAGCAAGCTCGACAGGAAGCGTCAGGAGTTGACCTTCGAGGACTTTTGTGTGGCGTTTAGTGCCGAGTACATTCGTAGCGTCTGAGTATTTGATTAGTTTCTTATTGCTTTATGCTTTCAGTAGCATCTCAATTTTTGCATTTTTTCTTCATCTTCTATAAACTTTCATTTCAAAAGTAAAGAAAATTTTTTGCCTCCAATGAAAACTTAATTTCTGTCTTGTATGGAATAATTCTGAAATCTGGAATGTATTGTTTAATCAGAATAAATTCCAGATCTCCTCCTACTACAACACCCATTAAAACTACCGTTGCTTCAAGCAGTTCTTCCAATGAAGTGACTCACCTTCGGGCAATGGTGACAACCTTATTAGAAAACCAGACTCAACAAGTGCTGGTTATGCAAAAGATGTTATCTAAATGTGTAGTACCAGCTGCTGCTACTGCTCCTGCTGTTCCTATTCAGCAACATTCTTCTTCTTCCGATCACCCTATAGATGGTCTCCTTCACAACTTCCTAAGACTGAGGCCTTCCACTTTCGGTGGAAGCATGACTCTATTGGACACAGTCGACTGGGTGAAGACGATTGAGAAGGATCTAATCAGTCTGAAGATCCCAAATTTTGAAGCCGTTTGTCTCACAACGCATCTGTTCCACCCTGAAGCTGACTATTAGTGGGAAGATGTCCAAAACACGAGATTCGCCAATTATGAACTGGAAGACATCTCGTGGGATGAATTCGTAGAAGCACTCAAGGCCGAATTCATTCCTCCATTTGCACAAAACATTATAACATATAAAATCTTGAGGCTGACGCAAGGAAGTCGTTCTGTCACCGACTACGAAAGAGAGTTTTGTAGGTTGATTTGTTTTGCCCCAAAGATAATCCAATCAAAATCAGCCAAGTGCCATCGCTTTCTTAGTGAACTACGAGATTCACTGAAAGATCTATTTGTCCCACTCCATCTAACTAGCTTCTTTAAAACTAGTGGAGACAATAAAGGTGCTTGAGCATCATCACTTGGAAAGAGATCTTAAACAAAAGATGCAATCAACTCCTCACTGACATGAAGCCTTCAAAAGGCATAGACCCCACTCTACAAGAGTCTATCATATCTAAGTTGCACCAACTACTGAACAAATTCAAGGATGTAATACGCGTCATCCGTATGGCAAGTGTTACCACTTCAGCCATAATTGCTACACTTGTGGGCATCTAGGCCACCTATTCTATCATTGCACCTACACAGAGATAGTAGATGGAGTATAGATAAAGCAGAATCAAAAGAATCAAGTATTCAGGGCAACTCTGCTGAATAGGAGAGAGCTAGGGTTTGCAATAATGCCAGCCCCTGCACCGGAAGTTGCTCGGGAGCTACCTTCTGCTCCGAAGTATCAGAATAATCCTTAGAAGCAGGTGAACAATCGTCCTTCTGGACCCGCTCGAGTTTATGCTTTGACACCTCTGGAAGCCGTTGAAGATAATAATGTGGTTTTAGGTACACATTTCTGAACCCCTTTCTTTTAAAATGCATTTTTGCACTTTAATTATTTCAATTAATTAATGCAAATTATGTGAATAATTTAGGCACACTATATTCTAATGACTAGCCCTGCAATGTGTTATTTGACACGGGTGCTTGTCATTCGTTTATCTTTGAATGTTTTGCTAACATTCTTTAACCACACTTGTACATCTTAGCAAAATCATTAAGCGTTGGACTTCCATCTGGAGCCCAACTCAGTGCTCATAAGTTTTGTAACATCAAAATTCCACTAAATAGTCAAACATTTGACTCTAAGCTAATCATTTTACCATTAGCAAACTTTGATATCATCCTTGGGATGAATTGGCTTAGTGACCATAACGCTGTGATAAATTGCCTTAAGAAGAAGATCTGTCTTCATTCCCAGGGCAAGTCTGAAACCTTCATAGGAAAAGTCAGTACACAATCATCATTAATTAATGTTATCAATACCGAGCAATTAATCAGTAAGGGCTGTAGTGCTTTTCTTATCACCATGATGGGTGGAGTAAAGGAAAGTATTTCTCTCTCTGATTGTAAAGTAGTTAAAGAATTTGCTGATGTATTCCCAAAAGATTGCCTGGTGTACTTCCATCTTGAGAAGTGGAGTTCTCTATTGAACTAATCCCCAGTACCCAGCCCATATCTAAAGCCTCGTATAGAATGGCACCTAAGGAACTTCAAGGGCTTAATGAACAGTTACAAGAGCTCTTGAATAAGAGCTTTATTAGGCCAAGTATGTCTCTTTGGGGAGCGCCAATTTTGTTTGTAAATAAGAAAGATGGATCTATGCAAATGTGCATAGATTATTGCAAACGAAATAAAGTCACCATAAATAATAAATGCCCATTGCCTAGAATTGATGATTTATTTGACCAGTTATCCGGAGCCGTTATATTCTCTAAAATAAACTTAAGGTCTGGATATCATCAACTACAGGTAAAAGAAGAAGATGCAAGAAAGACAGCTTTTCGTACTGGTTATGGTCACTTTGAACTCTTAATGATGTCTTTCGGACTCACCAATGCACCATCAATCTTCATGGATTTGATGCAGCGAGTCCTTAAGCCATATTTAGATAAATTCGTGATCGTCTTCATCGATGATATTCTCATATATTCTCGAACCTTAAAAGATCATGAAGATCACCTGAGATTAGTATTAGAAGCTCTACGTGAACATCAGTTGTATGCCAAGTTCTCCAAATGCGAGTTTTGGCTTAAATCCATTGCATTCTTGGGGCATGTAGTCGATGCCCAAGGTATTCGTGTGGATTAAAATAAAGTAAGCGCTATTTAGGATTGAGTTCATCCTAAGTTAGTCACCGACATCAGAAGTTTCTTGGATTTAGCCGGATACTACATAAAATTTTTCAAGGGCTTTCCCAAATTGCATCGCCTCTATCTAAACTAACTAAGAAGGTCATTCCATTCGTGTGGAGTCCTGAATGCGAAGAAGCATTTCAAATGTTGAAGTATGCACTCTCTAATCTCTAGTGCTGGTTCTGCCTAAGGAAGGTTTGAACTATCAGGTGTATATCGATGCCTCTGGAATTAGTTTAGGTTGTGTGTTAATACAAGCGAGTAAGGTAATCACTTATGCCTCTCATCAATTGAAACCCCACAAGAAGAATTATCCAGTTCATGACCTTGACCTAGCCGCCGTAATCTTTGCCTCGAAAATTTGGCACCATTATCTGTATGGAGTTCAATGTTCAATTTTTACTGATCATCAAAGCTTGAAGTACATATTCACTTAGTGAGAGTAAAATTGCCGTCAGAGAAGGTGGTTAGAACTCATTAGTGATTCTGATTTAAGCATTCAGTATCATCCAAGTAAAGCAAATATAGTGGTCAATGCTCTTAGCTGTCGTGCTACTTTATCTACTTTAATCGCCTCCAGTTCCATAGAACAAGAATTTTGTAAGCTAGAAATTTCTCCAATCAGTGGTGATGTGCTGAGTTCTATTCTAGTAAATATCAATGTGGAACCTACTTTCCATAGAGATGTCTCTATCTCGCAAACTAAAGATGAGGATTATCTGAAATTCAAAGCAGATATTGAAGGTGGTTATTGTCAAGATTTGCAATTGCATAATGGTGTATTTTATCAAGAAAATCATATGTGGATTCCTAAATCCATGCACCGTGAAGTTCTGGTTAAAGGCCATAATTTTGGGTATCACATTCACCCAGGCAGTACTAAGATGTACCAAGATCTAAAGCAAGCATTGTGGTGGCCTGGTGTGAAGAAGGATGTAGCCAATTTCATGACTAAGTGTCATGCCTGTAACTTGGTAAAGGCCGAGCACCAAAGGCCTAGTGGTCTTCTGCATCCACTAGAAATTCTTGAGTGGAAATGATTTGATATATTTATGGATTTTATTATGGGATTGCCTTGCGCAAAATTTGGCGCCGATGCAATCTGGGTTATCATGGATCACTTAACTAAATTGGTGCACTTCTTTCCTATCCATCATACTAACTCAATGGAGAAATTAGCAAAGCTCTATATCAAAGAAATTGTCAGGCTGCATGGAGTTAACCCTAGGGATCGGGTGTCGGGGAGTCGCTGTGAAGACGAGGACTAGTGCCAGGTCGGGCCGGACCCTGACCTGCGCATTTTGCATTTCGGCCTGACAGAAGATTTTGATTTACTGAATTAGTTTCCATAAGGAAATTAATTCAGTAAATCAAAATCTATGGTTTTATTTAAATAAAAATGTAGAATAAATTAATGAAATAACTTTAGCTATACTTTTCCAAATGGTATGATCCAATATACCATTTTAATCAAAAAAATGTAAGGAATAATAATACAAAATAAAATCAAAGATCCAATGATTAGATTTTAAATTATTTCCTAATCTTTCTCTATTTATATTTAAATCATAAGAAATTCATTAAATGTCCAAAATATTAATTAAGGTCTCTGATTGCTCCTAAGACCACAGAGAATATTTGCAGACCCTTAAAAATAGTTTAAGTACCCTAAATTGTTAATCCTCCTTATTTACCCTAAAATGAGATTAGTGAATTAAGCCTTGGATTAGTCTTTAATTTAGATGAATCTAGTTCCTAATGCCTTATTAAGTATAATAGAGCCTATAAATATGTTTGGATCATTCTAGTATGCCTTAATTACCTTACTCACCTTAATTTGCCTTAAATTATGATTAGTGCCAATTAGGCTAATTAGGTTATCAAATCCTAAGATAAGTGTTCATTCCACTTTATTAATCAATATGAAGCTTATTAGGACAGACTTGAATTAATTTAGATAATCAAATCTTAAAATCCTATTTTTAACCTTAAGAGGGGTATTTTGGTCATTTTGACCAAAAATAGGTTTAAGCACCCCTTAAGCCTTGAAATACCAGTGAAGTGCCTCTAATTAACTCATTAGCACCTTTCTAAAATATTATGTCAATAGTATGATGTTAAGTAAAGAAATCTTAAAAAGTTCAAATAAAGATCTTAAGATCTTACGAGTACTCAAAACTACTTTCTTAAGAAAGCAAATCTAATTAACCTAAGTGCTAGATCTCTAGTCTAATTGCATAATGAAGTTGATTCATAAGCTATAAATCTAAAAGAAATATTTTGGAAAATCTTAAGTCAAGTTCTTAGTTTAGACCTAAAGTGATCAAACATTAGATCTTTGACCTTAGATCTTAGACTTTAGATCATCTGAGTGAATTGAATTGCCTTTTTTGGAATTCCTTAATTGATTTATTATTTAATCCTTTTGAGACCTCCTTGTGGGTGTAATATTTATTCAATCTATAGAATAATGTAATATTCTAAAGATTGAATATAGAATATTAGATTATTAGTTCTTAATTGATTATTTTATTTTATAATATTAGAATGACCTTTTGTTAAGATCTTAGTTTCCAAAATCTTTCAACTTATACGATTCCTTATCTTTAGATTATGTTTGAGTGTGAACCCTAGATCTTTATTAGGATATCACCTTGTATTCAGAATTCGAACCCCATATGTGGAGTTTGGAACCAGAATCCTTAATCTTGATTAACTTAATCAAGATTTGGGTTAAGTGAGAATAATAAAAATACTCAAGTCATCGATTCACTTACTTTAAGCCTCTATAGTTGTCATTTAATTATGAATTAGAAGTTATTAAGTTCGAATGTTAACATTAATGTCGTGAATCTGAGATTATACTCGATAGTTGGATATTGGAGATCCTAAACTTGTATCATCTCAGAATAGTTAGATTTGGATTATTTAGATTAAAATAGATATCGTATAAGTCTAGTTGAGTCTCTTACTTACTTTAACATTGATTGCTCTGCACACCTTGAGTATTGAGCCTTGTTTCTTGAGCATAATAGGAGAACTTAGGATATGGAAGATACATCCTAAGTTAGTATTTGAAATGCATAAACATTCATTCCAGCCTTTCAGTACATTTAGTCCAGTAGGGTATGTCCTAGCTTAGTCTACCTCCTCAGTTCTACTTTTGTTATAGAATAGACTCGGACCTTGCCCAGTGTTGGATACGATGGATACATGTCTTATTCTATAAGTTTAACTCGGACCTAGCTCTGATGATGCTTAGGATGGACACATGTTGAACTTTCTATTTAGAGGCTCTATTTGGCCTATTTCTGTTATGGCAGTACTATGTCTTAGGCTTACTTTTACTTTGGTTTAGTTTCTGTACTTATTTTGCTTTTGCCACATGCTTTAGTGGCCTTACTTTAGTGCTTTTAGCTGCTTTTCCACATGTCTCCGTGGCTTTACTTTTAGCTCATCCATATACTTAGCTTGCTTTTGCCACATGCTTCAGTGGCCTTTTATATATTAAATCTGCATGCTTGTATATATGTTTCTATTGAGCAGTACTAGCTATTAGTATGTTTAAGATGTTAGTTTTGTATGTTCATTTTAGCACTTTTCAGTACAATTTACTTTTACAAACTCAGCATATCTTCATATGATTATAAGCATGTTAGGATCAATTATTTCAGTACTTGCAGTTTCTTTTTGCTCTCTAGCCTCACCTTGCTTAAGTTTCATGCTTTGTATGTTAGTTTATATACCATTATTCAGCTATAAATAAGTAGTTTACAGTTGTCTTGTTATTTGTAGCTTGATGCACTTATAATGCTTGCATGTTTAAAATAATTGAATATGATATCTTTAAATATTAAGTTCATTTAAATAGCCTAAAATTTACTTAGGTAATTTGTCTAACTATAACATTTTTCTTTTGTTTGCTGGGGCCCCGGCATTTGTGATACCGACAAATGTCATATTCGGAGCTGTTTGTTGGAGGGTCCGCAGGAGAAGAGGTAGTACAGGAGGAGGACCTTCCTATTACTGTTTAGCTAGATTTTATTTCAGCTGTGAGGATGAGAGCTCTTCTTTTTATTAAATATTCTATCTGTAATAATAATTATTTTGGATATTATTACTTTTTGCACTTGAAGTGAGTTACTGTTACTATTACTTGCTTATATTATGTTGTGATGTGGATGTTATATATGCTGTTTTCTATTTCTGCTACTTTGATTGATGTATGTTGATAGTTCAAAGTGACAAGTCCTTGGCTTAAGGCGGGTTGGGTCTTACCTGATTGTACTTGAGTTTGGGATTTACCACAGTTGGAGCACCATACTCCACCATGATTAAGCTAATATCAGTATTGGCTTGGCCGCAGCGGGGCACGAGGGGCCCAACAGGCTTGAAGTTTAATCTCCTATCTCCTTCTTATAAGCTCATGAGGATGTTAGTGACTACAGACAATCTCTAACCCTCAGTAAATCTCAGTCTGAATTTCTTTCATGATTCAAGTACCCCAATGTCCCAATCAATTTCAATTTGTCAACACATATATTCCCTTATTATATTAATTATAAGTTACTAGTGAATGCATAACGAGATAGTGTTAGTGTAATGCCCCATTCCATCAGCGCGTGCAAATAGCTTTGTTTAAGGAATAAAAATGGGTGGTAGAATTGTGCGTTACCTAGGAAGAGAAACTAATCCTCCCTAAATACACCTATTGGTACAAGAACTGCTGGGACTCAACCTCAAGAGATGAAGGCTGAGTATAATCCTTAAGATAAGTGTAGTATCCTTATCTTAAGTATTTGATAGGGTACTCATGTATAATGGGTTAAGAATAAAAGTAAGATCCAAGGTATCAAAATACTAGCATTTTATGTATATCCTAATCACATCACAATAATAAGTATAAGTAGAAGTAAATACATAGTGTGGAAGCTGAAGCATACATCCAAAAATATTCATCACAAAAGCTAAATAAAGCATTCAACTCAGAAAAATATCCAGAATTATTACAACTATTTACTGAACTGAATGTAAATAGTCCAAAAAATAAAGGCTAATGAAGAGTCCTCTAATGCTCCACAAACTTATCCTGGATCTCCTAAGAAGGCTCCTGAACTGGCTCCACAAGCTGCTCTAATCTAGCAAATTGTTGGATCCCAAAAGTACAACATGTTAGATAATTAGTCTAACACACCGAAACTACTCTAATAATTATTCTTATCTACTTTTTAGCATTAAATGATTTAAGTAAAACTGTAGAAAAGATAGTAAAATAGTTGAAAGCTCAAAATAGTACAAATTTGAAAGTAAAGTAGAACTAAGATTGTAAACTAAATATTTAAATGTAGAAAAAATAGTAAGTTAAGTGAAACTGCAACTAACTGCTGAAATGTAGGAAAAAATGTAACTAATCTGAAATTGAATAAAAAATGATCTAAAACTATGCTGCGTGCCACTAAAATTCATAATTATGCATCTGAATATGTCACAGAATTATTTGCCACCGATATACCAACTTGGTGTCACATAACACTCCCAGATCCTTGATGAGCTCATTCGCTCCACTAAAAGAGTCCTTAGGTGTAACAACCCAGGTTATCATCCTAGCCAATTAGAATTAATCTAAGTCCTGCTTTTGATCCAAGTACACTATTTAAGTCATTAGGAGTTCACATCCAAGATCTAGTCCAAATCAGAGGTCAAATGAATCAAAACCCGATTCTAAAAATTTCTAGAAACCCTAGAAATTAACCAATTATTTTGACCTCAAATAAAAAATTAGACTTCGTCATTGTGCTCATTGCCCCCAAATTAGCTAGGGGTGATGTTTTGGTGGCAATCGGAAGTCGTCGAATATCCATTGAATATTTTAATATATTTAAAACACCTCAAAAATTAGGAAAATTAAATACTCATCGGAATCAAAATCTAACTTTGCCTTGCGTTCCTTACCTCTCAATTAGATATGAGTGATTTATGGGAATTATATTGAAGTCAATTAATTATTCAATTTAAATTATGAAAATATGTATTTAATAATTAAATAATTAATATTTGATTTCTCTATTAAAGGTGCCGTCCTCCCTCTCCCAAGCCGTTAGCCCCACTGTCCAATCAAACGGCAAGCCCTAGCTGTTCAATCAGATGAACGAACGGCCTGCGCGCTTCCGTCCCCATCACCCTTTCAAGCTAGGGCACGCATCGTGCATTGCCTGGGCTACTGCGTGCAACCAGTCGTCGCACACGATCCCGCATCGAGGGCTCCGCCGGTGGTCCTTAACTAGCAAATAAGTGATTTTGTATAGATTGAAGCCTTCATAGAATCAAACTGCAGCCCTTCTTCTTCTTGCTCTACGCAGCCACACATCACAGGTACCTGTGCCACCCTATTTCCTTCATGCACAATTCTTAATTGCATTTCATAGATCTATTTCAGAACCTTGATTTTCTATCCAACAAGTATGATCAATCCCTAAAGGTGTTGATCGAAGCAATTTAAGCTTCAATCCACAGTAGTATCTAGGTTCAGCCTATCTCCCTCCTACAAGCTGTGGCTAGGGTTTGAGTTAGCTGACATTGTATTCATCCTTTGGCATCTGTTCGACCATCGACACAGAGGTCTTGGCGTGCTCTTCCCAACACCGTGCGTGTAATAACCATAGTTGTTACCCTAGCCAAATTTAGATTAATTAAGCTAAACCAAGCTCTAATTTTGATTCCATTGGACTCAATAGGTCATTTAAATCTAACCCTAGAAGTTTGGAATTAATCGGAGCTCAATTGAAAATTTTGGTATTTTTGCCTATCTTTGGACCTTGAAAATTAGCCAAATTAATTTGATCTCCAAATTAAAATCTGATTATATTTTTGAATTCCTCATGTCCTAATTAATTAAGGGTGAATTTTTGAGAATTTTTCGAGCTCATTTGATCCTAAATTAGATTTAAAATTATTAGAATTAATATTAATTAATTAAGCGATTTAATATATTAAATAATTAAATAATTAATTTTTTTTTACTACGGGATTTGCTGTCAGAACCGCGATAGATCTGCTGCGGGGTTCTGACAGCGGAGCATGGGATTCAGCGAATGGATGCTTTCGCACGCATGACAGCGCATCCCATATAATGGCGGGATCTCCTCCGGGTTAAGATTAAATCCTAAGCGTTGGATCCATCGTGCGCATCTGATGGCTATCGCTCGATCCGCTTAAGTAATCCATTTGAAATATTTGGAGCTAACGATCGATCCATCAGACAGCGGGCGTAAGTCCGAGCACTGTGGATCATCTCCCTCGCCTTGACCTGTCGCTCACTAGTCCCCCTCGATAGCCATAAGCTTCCAGCCCCGGTGGCAGTATGGTAAAAGCCCTATTCTTCCTCTTCTACCCTCTGGTGCGACCTCCTGCGAGTAGTAGTCTTCCAAAATTTTCCCTGACCATTTCAGGCACCCCATTGCTTTGGGCTGAGCAGTTCTCCAAGCCCGAGCTCTGGCATCCAACACTAGGGCCTCCTTCTACCTATAAATACCTTCAGAACTTTATAGTGAGTCCCTTTGCTCAGTGTGAATCCTCAATTGCCCTCCCGCGGCTATCTACGAAGGGGGTATCGGGGATGAAGATTCAAGCGCATCGGGCCGGGCCGGCCCCGGCCCGCGCGGTGCGACAGTGCTGACCCTGTTGGGCCTTGCTCTGACCTGCGTAGTTTAATATCCGGTTTGGGTTAATTAATTTAATTTGGAATTATTTTCCTTCTAAAAGTTAAAGGATAAATAGATTTAATTAAATAGCCTATGATTCAATTTAAATAAACATTTAGAATATATTAATGAAATAATTTAATCAATACTTATCCAAATGATATAATCCAATGCACCATTTTAATCAGAAAAATGCAAGGAATAATAATATAAAATAAAATTCAAGATTTAATGGTTAGATTCTAATTAATTGCCTAATCCTTCTCTGATCTTAATTAATTCATTAAATGTCTAAAAATTTTGATTAAGGTCTCTAATTGCTCATGAGACTATGGAGAACCTAAGTAAGCCATGAGAAATAATCAAAAAACATTAAAGTTGCTAATGACCCCTTAATTACCTTAATCTTGGATTAGTGAATATAAGCCCTTATTAGCCCTCTAATTTTGATAAACCAAGTTCTTAATGCCTTCTTAAGAATATTAGAACTCTCCTATGTGCTTGGATTATCCTAATGTGCCCTAAATTCCTTATTCACCATAATTGGGCTAAAAGGTGATTAATGTTAATTAAGCTAAAATATAATATTAAATCTTAAGTTAAATGTTTCATTCACATCATTAGTCAATATTAAGTTCAATAAAACTGATTTGAATCAATTTGAATGTCTAAATCCCAAAGTTTCAATTTTAATCTTAAGAAGGGTATTTTGGTCATTTTAACCAAAATATAGTTTAAGAGCCCTTAAACCCTAGAAATTTCTGTTAAGTGCTTCTAATTAGTAATGAAATGTGTTAATATCATTTTCGTAATCTTTAATCCAATTTATTTAAGCTAAGTTAAGATTAAATTTTCTTTTCTTAAAAGTGATCAAAATCTTAGATCTTAGATCTTAGATCATCTGATTGAATTTGATCATTTCATTTGGAATTCACTACATGATTTATTGTTTAATCCTTTTGAAACCTCCTTGCAGGTGTAGGATTGATTCCACTTATAGAATAATGTAATTGTTCTAAAGATTGTATATAGATCTTAGATTCAAATTGTCTTACTTGATTATTTTATATTACAATAATAGTAATGACCTTTCACTAAGATCTTAGCTTCTAAATCCCTCAACTTATAAGATTCCATACCTTTAGATTATGGTTGAGTGTGAACCATAGAACTTTAGTGGATTTGAACCTTGGATTTGGAGTCGTACCCCAAATATAGAGTTTAAGTTAGAGTCCTTAAATCTTGATTGCTATAGTCAAGATTCGGATTAAGTGAGTAAAATAATAACAATTAAGTCGTTGATCTACTTACCTTAAATTTTTATAGTCATCATTGATTTTTAATTAGAACTTGTTGAGTTCTAATGTTAACATTAATGTCATGAATCTGAGATTACGCTCGATAGCTAGATATTGGAGATCCTAAACTTATATAAACCTAGTTGAGTCTCTTGCTTACTTTGACTATAGTTTCTTTGCACACCTTGTATATTGAGCCTTTTTCCATGGACATAATAGGTGAACTTAGGATATGGATAATGTATTATAAGTTAGTATTTGAAAAGCATAACACTCATTTAGTTCTTTTCATGCATTCAGTTCAGTGGGGTATGTCCTAGCTTAGTCTACCTCCTCAGTTCTAGTTTTGTTATAGAATAGACTCGGACCTACCCTAGTGATTGGTTAGGATGGACACATGTCTTATTCTATAAGTTTAACTCGGACCTAGCTCTGATGATGCCTAGGATGGATACAAGTTAAACTATCTGTTCAGAGGCCCTGTATGGCTTGTTTATGTTATGACAGTACTATATTTTAGGCATACTTTCACTTCAGTTCAGTTCAGTACTTTGTTTTGCGTTGCCACATACTTCAGTGGCCTTTCTTTTTAGTACTTTTAGTTGCCTTGCCACATGCTTCAGTAGCTTTACTTCTAATTCATGTCTATACTTAACTCGCGTTGCCATGTGTTTCAGTGGTCCTTACTTATTTGGGTTTGCATACTTGTATATTATTCTAGTTTAGTATTTATTAAAGTATGGCATGTTTTGGATGCTAGTTTTATACTTTTCTTCAGCACGTTTCGAAATAGCTCACCTTCGAGCAATGGTGGCAACCTTATTGGAAAATCAGGCTCAACAAGCACTAGCTATGTAGAAGATGATGCCCGATTGTTCAGTACCAGCTACTGCTACTGCTCCTGCTGTTCCTGTTCAGCAACATCCTTTTCCTTTCCATCATTCCATGGATGGTCTTCTTCACAATTTGTTGAGACTAAGGCCTTCCACCTTTAGTAGGAACTCATCCCTGATGGAAATATTCGATTGGCTGAAAACAATTGAGAAGGATTTGATTAGTCTGAAGATCCCAATTTATGAAGCTGTCAGTCTCACGACACATCTGTTCCATGCTGAGGCAGAGTACTGGTGGGACGGTGTTCAAAATACCAAATTCGTTGATTATGAACTTGAAGACATCCCTTGGGATGAATCTATAGAAGCAGACAAGGCTAAATTCATTCCCCCGTCTACACAAAACATCATAACAGACACAATTCTAAGGCTGACGCAAGGAAGCCATTCTTTATCTGACTACAAAAGAGAGTTTTGTAGGTTGATTTATTTCTCCCCAGAGATAATCCAATATGAATTGGCTAAGTGCCATCACTTTCTCAGCGGACTATGAGATTTACTAAATGATCTTATTGTCCCGCTCCGTCTAACTAGCTTCTTTGAACTAGTAGAGACAGCGAAGGTGATTGAGCACCATCATTCTGAGAGAGATCTGAAGCGCAAGATGCAATCCTTTCCCCATAATTACGAAACCTTTAAGAGGCATAAGCATCAATCTGCGAGGGTCTATCAGATTGAAGCTGCACCATGCTGAACCAATCTAAGGCTGTAATCCGCCTCATCCCTATGGCAAGTGTTATCACTTTGGCCATAAATGCTACACTTGTGGGCATCCAATCCATCTATTATATCATTGCATGTACACAAAAATAGTGGATGGAGTTCAAATTAAGCGGTCACAGAAAAATCAAGTCTTTAGAGCGACTCCACTAAATCGAAGAGAACTCGGGTTGGCAATAATGCCAGCTCATGTTTCTGAAGCTGCTCATGAGCAACCTTCTGCTCCAAAGTTTTAGAACAACCCTGTAACAACCATAGGTTGTTACCCTGTTAATTTCTAACCTAATTAGGTATTAATTTTGATACCATCACATTTAGAACATCAAATTAATCTTACCCTGAAAGTTTGAAGTCAATTGGATTTCTCTAAGTCTAGATGGTATTTTGATCAGTCTAGATGCCCTAATTTAGACCTAAAATATTTTGACCTCAGATTTCAAATTTGATTACATTTTTGAATTCCTCACTCCCAATTTAGCTAGGGGTGAAAGTTTGGTGCAATTTGGAGATCATTTGGACCAGGATTCAAATTTAATTAAATTGTTCTAATTGCATTTTTGGGTTTCCAACATTTCAATTTTGCAAATATATCATTAAACTAATTAAACGGCCGGGATCCGTTGTGCAAACCGTGGGCATTCCACTGTGCAGCCCAGGTTGCACGACAGCGGTGCTTTCACCGTATCCACCTTCCATTCGATTAATCCAACGGCTAGGATTTAAGATCCGTGGAGCCACGGATCTGCTGTTTGATCATCCCATAAAATCCTATGGCGCTGATTCATTCTGATCCAGTCATTAGGATTCGAAGTATCAGGACCGTTGCGCCTTTCTGATCGATTAATCAGATGGCTCCGGACCCTCCTGCAATTGTGAACCTTCGTCCCCACTACCTTCCGCGCCCGACCGAAGGAATCTCATGATCCCCGACAGTCATGCTTATGCCCCATTCCTAGTCCACCTCAGCATGTTGTTGGGAGCTCTCCCAAAATGAATTGGAGCCCTAATCGGGACTCATGGCCCGGCTGAGAAATAAAAATTCAAGAGCTCAGCCATTACCCGACCTCTTGGGCCTCCCTATTCCAAGCAAATGGCTCTGGAAGCTTTCCCATTCCATGCTGAGGCTATAAATAGCCTAGCATTGGTCTCTTTGATCCTTGCTGATTAATTGAGCTTGTTCGCCCCTTTTGACATTGCCATTCATTTGAGCTTGCCTAGGTGAATCCAAGAGCTTTCGAACTGCTGATAGTAGGCTCTCCTGGTGTTCAAGATCCCTTGCACCCTCAGAAGGATCAGCCAGTCTCTGTCTTTCCCTCTGCTGACTGTCGTGAGCCTTTCCATCAAACCAGGTACTCTTGTTTTCTGATTTCGAGCTAATGAGGCTCGAACCTACTTCCTTTTGATGTGTATAGCTTCATATTGTCGAATCAAACTCAAGGCTATCATAATTGCACCTTGAGCTAGCTTTGATCGATCAAATCGATCGATCGAGCTAAGTTCGTGGAGCGGCTTGGGATCGAGTAGGGTCCCAGCATTTCAGCCCATCTCAGACCCTCAGACCAGGGGGCTTTAATCGGTCTCACCTCCTTGAAGGTGTAGGGATTGAACCCCAATCCCAACATGGTCTCTGTTGGGTGAATTGTCTCTCCCACAGTAGCTTCTAAAAGAAGCTTTCGGATGAGTGTGGTCTGGCCGATCCAGATTATCTCACATGGAGCTTCGGGTCTCTACCGATGTGCCTAGCTATTGTGAAGGTGTGGCGATCTTCAACCGCTCCTACCATGGTCTGGATGAACCGGAATTTAGCGATTAGGTTTTCCCGAATTGGCCATTCCGTCGGGATGAGGGGCGGGGACGAAGTCACTGTGCGGGTCGGGCCGACCCATGATTCGCGCTGTGTGACAGTCCCGGGTCCTCGGGCCCCGGCCGACCCGCACCTTTTGGTTTCGGGCCAAACCCATTTTATTTAAATATGATTAATTAAATTTATTTTCCTTAAGGAAAATAATACAATTAATCAAATCATAGGAAAAATTTAATTGGAAAATATAGAATAAATTAATGTGATAACTTTTAATCCACTAGTCAAAATCCTATAATCTTATATATCAAATTAATTAGAAAATCATTAGGAATTTGAATATAAAATAATATTTAACTTTTAATTGTTGGAATTTTTATTTTAGCCTAATTATTACAGATCTTAATTAGGATTGATTAGCATGTATACTTAGCTAAATTGCATGATTAGAGTGTCATTAGTTCCCTTGTGATTAGTAGAATGAATGTGCTAAGTAGTTTAATTTTTTGATCTTTGTATTTTTATTTATGCTACAATCTTATTAAACCATAATTAGTGAAAATTAGGGTTTCTAATATTTGAATCTTAGCAAACTTAGTCTCTGATTACTTGTATGATTATTTAGAACTTATATGCCAAGTTAAATGAAATTCTGATGGTCATATTTGTAATTATATGCTAATCTTTTTAGTTTGGATTAGAGTTTGATTAGCACTAATTACCTTTTATTTTAATGAAACTTTCTGTTATTATGCTTCATAATATTGAGGTCATTATAATTAATTCATTCAAGATTCATAGGTGATTAACCATTGTAACCAACTTGAATTAAAACTTAAAACCTTTTAATTAAGCTTAAGAAATCTTAAAATATTGATCAAGGCATTAATGCTTGATCTAAATCTGAGATTGCCACTAATAATACACTAATAAACTACTGATTTGACATTGGGTCTATAAATGAACTTATGATCTTAGTTAGGTAAGTTTAGGGGTTAAACCCTAACTTATTTGATTAAAATCTAAACTATTAAATCACTTAATCAAATGATGTGATTGTAAGATTATATAATTGACATTATTCCAATAATGCATCTGATTTAGTATTGATCTTAAATCATTGAATTAGAAGTATTAAGGTTAATAATAAAGCCTTTTGATTGAATAACCTGAATCTAAGCTTTAGATATTTGATTTTCTCTTTATAAGACTATCAACATAAGATGGATAATAAAATTGTATTGATTAAACAAGTGACCTAATCCCAATAATATTATTGATTTAGTCCCATGATTTTAGAATAGAATGTGATCAGATGATCTAATCATTTGATCTGATCACTCCAAACCTAAATGATAAGTATAACCTTGATTATTAGTTTAATTAATAGAAGAGTGAGATCTTAAAGATCTTACTGTAAGATCATTCTTGAAATACTTAAAAGACCTTAATTCATTATACAATGAGGTAGGGAGACCCTTGTAAGCTTATTGAGGTAGAATCTTAGATGATCTTTCCTAACTTTAGAAGTTGATCTTAACACCTTGTGGTAGAAATCAGTTAAGTACTTAGAATGAAACCTAATCCTTATGGTAGAATTTGTATAAGGTGATCTATTGATCACATTCTTGGAGCCTTTATAGGACTCACCCATTTATCTTATACATTGATAGTTTTGATAAATCCTTGTTAAATAAATAGAATTGTTAAACCAAGATTGTCGATTGGATATAGTAGGGTATACCCATAGTTCTCAATTATTCTAGTATTATTCAAGATTGGTTAATTCAACTTGTGTAAGATTATGTCTGTGTTTTATCCTGCGAGTTTAGTCAGACATAGTCTCACTTGGACTAATTCATTCAATCATAAGAGTGTTATGATTAGGGGATTTAGATCATTAGTTTGTTTGAGTAAAAAATCACCATCAGGTGATGCCTCCTATCGAAGATCGCTTCCATAGGTGTGCTTCAAGCAAACTACGTGATCCTAAGTACCTTCCTTAGAACACAAAGTGTGCTTGTGAATTGGGTATTTTAAAAGCTTAGCTTGAGATACAAGTCGCCATCGGGTGATGCCTCCTATCGAAGATCGCTTCTTTAGGGTGGCTTTATCAAACTAAGAGTTAAAAACTACCCTTCTTTGAAACATGCTATATATGTGTATACCATCTCCCCATATGATGATTTATAACTGAAACCTCAACTTTAACCAATTATTGCACTAGAACTAAGGAGTCAGAATCCTTTTAGCAGGATTCTATATAATGGAGACATTGAATTTATTATCGAATTTTAAGTATTTGCAGAATTCTGGATTTAAATCATGTAGTTTAAAAGCATAAGCATGAGCATGAACATGAGAGTGATGATTGAGTTCAATAATGATGTTTGAGTGTCAATGATGATTTATGGGTTACAAAATGAGGCATACATTGACTAGGGAATTTCAGGATGCATCGGCATCACAGTAAATTGTGTTACCAACTGGATGTATGTCTACATTGGACCATACGACTCATAACCATTCAGTGATAGTTCTATTACATATCTGTAGCATACTGTTGTTGTAGCATATTTGGATGTATCATCCCAGTGGCATATAGTACAACATTGGACATCTTGACAATTGTTTCTGATCATTTGATGTTTTCACTTACCTTTAGTATTCAGATTATAATTTAGTTTTATTTTACTTAGCCTTTCTAGTTTTAATTACTCAGTGCCTTTATATCTTTTTTTATAGTTTTATTTATTTTACTATCTATTTGCATTTACTTTGGTACTGTTTAGTTTAGTTCAATGTGTTAGACTTCTATCTAACATAGAGTACTTTTGTGATCCGACAATTTGCTAGATCCCAAACAACAGGTAGAGACAAGGCAGGAGGACTTGCAGGAGATCCAGGAGTAGTATGCGGAGCCTTAGTGGATACATCTTCCACCTTGTTATTTTACTATTCTTACTTTCTACCCCTTAGTGGACTTCATTTCTATTTTATTCAGTAAACTATTTGTAATAATGCTTGTTGCATCTCTTTTCTGAGACGAATGTTTACTAATATTCTGTAATGAATATATTCTGGATGTTTTACTTTAGCTTACGCACTCTATTATACTACTATACTTAGTATTGTGATCTGATCAGCATATTGGAAATGCTGATATTTGAGAACGTATATTGGATTCTTCATTTTTTTTATAATCCAGTGTATTTATTAGTCTAATACTCAAGATAAGTATTATACCCTTATCTTAAGTATTAGCTCTCAACCAACCACTTGGGTTGAGTCAGCAGCCCTTATGTGTGGCTCAGTTCTTTGCCCCATCCGAGAAGAAGGGTGTTTGTTGCCCCGACTCCCGAGAGGCGGGGCACTTTGCCATTGAATTCAGTTTCACACGAGCATGGCGATGGGGCGGGCAACCACAAACCCCAAGAAGCAGGTGAACAACCGTCCTACTGGTCCTGCTCGAGTATATGCACTAACACCTCTTGAAGCTGTAGAAGATAACAATGTGGTTTCAGGTATATATTTATGAATCCCTTCCTTTAAGAAATTATATTTCTGCACTTTAATTATTACAATTAATTAATGTAAATTATCTGAATAATTTTAGGCACACTATATTTTAATGACCAGCCCTGCAAAGTGCTATTCGACATTGGTGCTAGTCATTCTCTTATCTATAAACATTTTGCCAATATTCTTAAGCCGCATTCTTACAAACTAGCTAAGTCACTAAATGTTGGACTTCCATCTGGAGCTCAACTCAGTGCTAATAAGTTTTGCAACATCATAATTCCACTAAATAGTTAGTTATTTGACTCTAACTTAATCGTTCTACCATTAGCAAACTTCGATATCATTCTTGGAATGGATTGGTTCAGTGATCATAATGCTGTGTTAAATTGCCTTAAGAAGAAGAACACTCTTCATTCCCATGGCAAGTCTGAAACTTTCATAGGAAAAATTAGTACAAAGTTATCCTTAATTAATGCTATCAAAGCTGAGCAATTAATCAATAAGGGTTGTGATGGTTTTCTGGTCACTATGATGGGTGAAGCAAAAGAAAGCATTCCTCTATCTGATTATAAAGTAGTTATAGAATTCACCGATGTGTTCCCAGAAGAATTACCTGGTGTACCTCCATCTAGAGAAGTAGAGTTCTCTATTGAACTAATCCCTAGTACCCAGCCCATATCTAAAGCTCTTTACAGAATGGCACCTAAGGTACTTCACAAGCTTAATGAACAATTGCAAGAGCTCTTAAATAAAGGCTTTATCAGGCCAAGTATGTCTCCTTGGGGAGCGCCAATTTTGCTTATAGAAAGAAGGATGGATCTATGCGAATGTGCTAGAATGGATGATTTATTCGACCAGTTATCTAGAGCCCTCATATTCTCTAAGATCGATTTAAGGTCTGGATATCATCAATTGCGACTAAAAGAAGAAGATGTAGGGAAGACAACTTTTCGTACTCATTATGGTCATTTTGAATTCTTAGTGATGTCTTTTAGACTCACTAATGTGCCATCAATATTCATGGATTTGATATAGCGAGTCCTTAAGCCATATTTAGACAAATTCAAAATCGTCTTTATCGAGGATATCCTTATTTATTCTCAAACCTTAAAGGATTGTGAAGAATTTGTTAGAAGCTTTGCGTGAACATCAACTTATGCCAAGTTCTCCAAATGTGAATTTTGGCTTAAATCCATTACATTCTTGGGACATGTAGTCGATGCCCAAGGTATTTGTGTAGATCAGAATAAAGTAAGCACTATTCAGGATTGGGCTCAGTCTAAGTCAGTCACCGATATCAAAAGTTTATAGGAATTAACTGGATATTACAGAAAATTTGTCAAGGGCTTTTCCCAGATAGCCTCAACTCTGATTAAGCTAACTCAGAAAGCCATTCCATTCATGTGGAGTCCTGAATGTGAAGAAGCATTTCAAATTTTGAAGGACGCACTCTCTACCAATCCAGTACTTATTCTGCCCAAAGAAGGCTTGAACTATTAGGTATACACAGATGCCTCTGGAATTTGTTTAGGTTGTGTGTTAATGCAAGAGGGTAAGGTAATCGCTTACACCTCTCGTCAAATAAAACCTCATGAGAAGAATTATCTAGTTCATGATCTTGAATTTGCCGTTGTAATTTTTGCTTTAAAAATTTGGCGCCATTATTAATATGGTGTTCAATGTTCAATTTTCACCGATCATCAAAGCTTAAAGTACATCTTCACTCAAAGAGAACTGAACTGCCGTCATAGAAGATGGTTAGAGCTCATCAGTGATTATGATTTAAGTATTCAGTATAATCCGGGTAAAGCAAATATGGTGGCCAATGCTCTTAGCCATTATGCTACCTTATCTGCTATGATTGCCTCAATTCTCTAGAATAAGAATTTCATAAGCTTGGTATTTCTCCAGTCAGTGGTGATATGCAAAGTTCGATCCTAATGAATATCAGTGTCGAACCCACATTCCACCAAGATGTTTCCATCTCGCAGACCAAGGACGAAGATTATCTAAAATTCAAAATCGATATCAAAGGTGGTCGTCGTCAACATTTACAAATGCATAATAGTGTAATTTATCAAGGAAATCATTTGTGGATTCCTAAGTCCATACATCGTAAAATTCTAGTAGAAGGCCATAATTCTGGATATCACATTCATCCAAACAGTACTAAGATGTACCAAGATCTAAAGCAATCATTTTGGGGGCCCGGTATGATGAAAAATGTAGTCGATTTTGTGGCTAAGTGTTATGCCTGCAACTTGGTAAAGTTAGAGCACCAAAGACCTGGTGGTCTTGTACATCCATTAGAAATTCCTGAATGGAAATGGTTTGATATATCTATGGATTTCATCATGAGATTGCCTCATGCAAAATTTGGTGCCGCTGCAATCTGGGTTATAGTAGACTGTTTAACTAAATTAGCACACTTTCTTCCTATTTGTCAGACTAATTCTGTTGAATAGCTAGAAAAACTCTATATCAAATAAATTGTTAGGCTGCATGGTATACCAAAATAAATAGTATCTGATCGTGATAGCAAATTTACTTCCTCGTTCTAGCAAGCAGTGCATCAAGATCTGGGGACTACCCTAGCAATGAGTACAGCTTTTCATCCTCAAATGGATGGTTAGACTGAAAGAGTAAATCAAGTTCTTGAAGAAATGCTTAGGCTTTGTGTTATTGATTTTGTCAGTTCCTGGGAAGATCACATCCCATTATTGGAGTTTGCATATAACAACAGTTTCCAAGCCAGTATTAAGATGGCTCCTTATAAAGCATTATATGGCAGGAAATGCAGCACTCTGCTAGATTGGTCAAAAACAAAAAGCGTTCAGCTCTTTGGTTCCGAGTTAGTTGAAAAAACCAACAAGAAGATTAATTTAATTCAGCAAAGGATCCGTTCTGCTCAAGATCGCCAGAGCATGTATCACAATGCGCACCATTGTATTTTATAATTCAATGTTGGAGATTCTGCATATTTGAAAGGTGGCCCAATGAAGAGTGTATATAGATTTGGTGTAGTAGGGAAATTCAGTCCCCGCTATATTGGACCTTTTGAGATTTTGGCCATAGTAGGATCATCTGCATATAGGTTGAATATTCCTAATGACTTTGTAGTCGTTCACCATGTGTTCCATGTATCATCATTAAGAAGATGTTTTAGAGACCCTTCTCATCTTGTTCAGCTGCCAACATTAGATATTTAACCTGATCTATCTTATCCCGAAGTACCAATCAAAGTCTTAGCTTATGATCAGAAGAAGCTAAGGAATCATTCGATTCTAATGGTTAAAGTCCAGTGGAAGAATCGATTGTTGGAAGAATCTACTTGGGAAAAAGATGTGTATATGTGCAATAAGTATCCGCAGCTCTTCGAAAGCCCAGGTACCATCCCATTCATTTCCCTTCTATTTTAGTAAGCATTTCAGCAATTGTAGTACTTTCTTCGCTTAAGTGATGTTGAGGACGACATCGTTCTTAAGTGGGGGAGTCTGTAACAACTAATAGACAATAAATACACATCTGTGCTTGCATGCAAGTGTACATGGTTTGAAGTAATAAGTGGAAAGTGTAAATTTCTGGGAATTTATCGATCCTCAGAGAATTGGTTGATTTGGCACCAACGTGTATCTATTCTCATTAATATTTAAGCTATAGTATGTATTGGATGAGTGGTCTAAAATTAGCACAAATATTCACTAAGTAAAATAGCAAAACTTAAGAAAGAGGAGAGATGGGGCCATCCCACCTGCTATGACATAATATTTATGTAGATTGGTTTCTCAAGCTTTATCATTTAATTCAATTAAAATCAAGTGCACATTGTTGTCCTTGAGTCTAGCTCAAGGTCTTACAAGTTCAAATCTTGTGTACAAAATGAACTCACATTCAGTTCTACTTTGGCACAAAGATTCTTGTAAGATTCTTGGGATTTAAATTTTAATCTTATTCTCTTGATCAAGGAGAGCTTGATTTTTAAACCTTAGGATCTTATAAGCACTGATTTTCACTACGAGCATCACTCGCATCATACATAGTTGAGATGAGGGATTCACATGTTGGCTCAATGACTATGTCACTTAGTTTATGAGCACTCAACACTTCCTTCCTCTACCTCAATTATGTTGAGCTAAGGAGCTCATTTAGTGGGTCTTAGCATCACTTGCATCGACTCTTTGGTCGAGCTTAAATTGAGGCATTGAGCTTATGAACTTTCTCACATAGTTCCAAGCCTTCATGACTCATAATCTAGCATCCAACCTAAGGTGAGCTAAGGAGCACCAGACAATTAGTTCTTAGAGTTTGTTTTTAGTTCTTTTCTCATAATCACATTCAAGACTAATTAGATAAAAATTTCTTAGTAAGGCATTAAAATTGCAAACAAAATATGCTTGAGAGAAAACATTCATACATTAATATTACATTATGCAAATGGGACTTAACCCCCAACCCTCTCCAAGGGAGTTTAGCTACTCATTGCACAAGAAAAAAAGAAAAACACATACATGGATAAAGATCATTCCATGGTCAAATAAAAAGAAATACAAGAGTGGAGTTTAGAAGATACTAGGAACACTCCATAGATGTTCTCTGTAATCCTTCTTCTCCTTCTCAATGTTCCCTTCTTAGGTCACTAGTGCTGCCTTCTTCCTCCTCTTCCAAAGCAAGAGCTTGCCTTCCACCCTTGAGGAGTTCCTCATTTCCCTTGGCTCTCATCCTAACTTAGTAGAATTTTGCTAAAATTGTGAACCCTCATCTAGTCAAGAGGAGGGGTATTTATAGGAGGGGGGTTGCCTTCTTCTTCACCTCATCTCAAACCAGCTTTTCCATTTAAAAATCAGAATTCATCATGGCAATATCCTCCATTGATGGTGAGATGACAATAATCTTCAATTGCTTACTCAAAATATCACCTCAAAGCCTCTTTTTTCAAATAAAATGGGTTGTTGCAGGAAATGAAGGATGGAGATAAAATGCAAGATAGAGGTCATATCCCCAGCCGCAATAAATGCTTGTCTGGAAAAAAATTGCGGCGGGCCACTACAGCACGTTCCGGCACGCTGCGGCGTGCAATAGTCCTTCGCAATTTTGCCAAGTCCCCCACTATCGCGCGCTACCACGTTTAGGATATGGAAGGTGTCCATTGCAGACCACTGCAGCGCGCGACCGCGCGCTATAGCGGGTCATTTTGCGAAAAACATTGTTCAATTACTTCACTTTCCATTTTATAAAGTCAGAAATATTTCCGCTGTAGACCATTGCAGCGCGCGACCGCGCGCTGTAGCGGGTCATTTTGCGAAAAACACTGTTCAATTAGTTGGGCACCCCTATTTATAAAGTTAAGTATTTCCACTACAAACCGCTGCAGCGCGCGACCGTGCGCTGTAGCGGCTTATTCTGCAAACACTATTCAATTAGTTGGGCATGCCCAATTTATATAGTGGAAATGGTTCCGTAGTAGACCGCTGCAGCGCGCGACGACGCGCTGCAGTGGTTAAATTCGCGTTTACTGTTCTATTAGCTTTAGGCATTCATTTATATATAGTTTAGAGGTTTCCGCTGCAGCCCGCTGCGGCGCGCGGTAGCGGGCAGCAGCGCGCTGTAGGGAATTTCATTAATAAAATTTAAAATTTCTGCAGAAATGCCTTAGAATGCCTTTGGATTCCATTTCCCTGAAAAAGATAGAAAAAATTGATTTAGGAGCAGCATAAAGATCATAAATAAATGAATTTTTCCCTTTATTTAGATATAATTTATGGATTCATGACAACCCTAGTTATTACCCTAGCCAAATTCAAATTAATTAAGTTAAACCAAGCTCTAATTTTGATTCAATTAGACTCAATGTGTCATTTAAACCTAACCCTAGAAGTTTGGAATTAATCGGAGCTCAATTGAAAATTTTGATATATTTGCTTATTTTTGGACCCTGAAAATTAGCCAAATTAATTTGATCTCCAAATTAAAATCTGATTTCATTTTTGAATTCCTCATGCCCTAATAAGCTAAGTGAATTTTGGGAATTTTTGGAGCTCATTTGATCCTAAATTAGATTTAGAAATTATTAGAATTAATATCAAATAATTAAAAGATTTAATATATTAAATAATTATATAATTAATGATTTTTTTACTGCGGGATTTGTTGTCGGAACCACGGAAGTTCCGCTGTTGGGTCTCGACAGTAGTGTATAGGATTCAGCGAATGGATGCATTCGCACGCATCACAGCGCATGCCCTCTAATAGTGGGATCTCCTTGGTGTTAAGATTAAATCCTAAGTGTTGGATCCATCATGCACATCTGACGGCTATCGCTCGATCCACTTAAGTAATCCATCAGAACCATCTGGAGCCAATGGTCGATACATCAAACAGTGGGCGTAAGTCCTAGCACTGTTGATCATCACAACGCAATATTAATGTTTTAATTGTGGTACTAAGGTGGTTTAATCAATGAATCTCCAAATGTTTGAATTTTCAATGCTTGATATTAGGTGATGGGTATAATTTATTGTGGATTTATAGACTAAAGAAATGGTTAGAGATTCCTATAGTTGTGCCATATGTGCTCCTTCTTATGAATTACAAAGATGAAAAGCTTAAAGGAGATATATTTTTCTTCATCCTTTCTCATTTTGTTCATTTGGGAGAGATATTTTCATCATCCTTTTCTCCATAAATATTTTGTTCTTTTCATCCTTAGGGAGAGACATTTTTCTTCATCCCTAACATCTTTATAATCATGAAGTCTTACGGGAGCCTAGCACACTCCATTTAGAATCCAAGCCATATATATATATATATATATATATTAAGTTTAAGTCCAATGCCTTCCCCCACACATAGCTCAAGCATCTATTTAAATTTTTGGAGATTTAGATTTTTCTCCATTCATTCCTCAATTACAACATTTTATTGCTTATAATTCATGTAATCATTTTTGTTAGGCATACTTTTACTTATATCACCTTTGATTTTTACATTTTTGTGGTTTTAATTTCTTTTGAAAAATTCAGAAAAAATATGTCAATTAAGAATAACTCAAAAATGCGGGAATATGAAAATTCATAAATTGGAATCTCAAAATAAGAACATACTAAAATAAAGATACAAAGGAAAAAAAATGAAAAAGAACAAATACAACCTAATTAGTTATTGGGTTACCTCCCAATAAGCACTTGTTTTAGTGTCTCAGCCTGACTTCTTCCTCCAAGTATAACTTCAGACTATTTCCATTCACCTTGAAAGTGCTATTATTGGAGGCAACTTCGACAGCTCCATGAGGAAAAACTTTAGTGATTGTAAATGGTCCTGTCCAACGTGATTTTAGTTTTCCAAGAAAAAGTCTTAATATAGAGTTAAAAAGTAATACCTTCATTCCTGGTTGGAGGTGCTTAGGTTTAATTAGCTTATCATGCTATTTTTTTATTTTTTCTTTATACAACTTGGCACTCTCATAGACGTTTAACCTAAATTCATCAAGTTCATTTAGTTGCAGCAGTCTCTGTGCTCCTGCCTTTTGGTGGTCAAAATTTAATTTTTTTATTGCCCAAATAGCACGGTGCTCAAGTTCCACCGGAAGGTGGCAAGCTTTTCCATAAACGAGCTTATATGGGGACATTCCTAGAGGGGTCTTGAAGGTAGTTCTATGAGCCCAAAGGGCATCTTGAAGTTTTGAAGTCCAGTCCTTTCTATTTTGGTTCACAGTTTTTTCTAAAATTTGGTTAAGTTCTCTATTGGAGATTTCAACTTGCCCGTTAGTTTGAGGGTGGTAGGGAGTACCCACCTTGTGTCTCTCCCCATAGCTTTTTAATATTCTCTAACTGCCTATTGCAGAAGTGTTTTCCCCCATCAATTATTAAGAATATGGGTGTCCCAAATCTAGCTAACACATATTCCTTGAGAAATTTGTTCACTCTCTTAGCTTCATTGTTAACACATGCCACAGCCTCAACCCATTTTGAGACATACTCGACTGCCAAAAGGATATACAGATTGGCTTGAGACGAGGGAAAGGGTCCCATGAAGTCAATTCCCCAAACGTCAAATAATTCAACTTCAAAAATCCCATTTAAACCTGCTCATCTCTTTTTGTTAAATTTCCAGTTCTTTGGCATTTGTCACAACTTTTGACAAAATCAGCGGCATCCTTGAACAATATGAGCTTGATAATTACAAAGAATCTAAAACTACTAATATGTGCAATCAAATGCTTAAATCGCTAGTTACTTATAGATTGTTCTTAATTCAAATCATAAACCAATTCCTCGGCAACGGTGCCAAAAACTTGACAAATAGTAAATACACGTCTGTGCTTGCACGCAAGTGTACGTGGTCTGAAGTAATAAGTGGAAAGTGTAACTTTCCAGGAATTTATCGATCCTCAGAGAATTGGTTGATTTGGCACCAAGGTGTATCTATTCTCACTAATGTTTAAGCTATAGCATGTATTAGATGAGTGATCTAAAATTAGCACAAATATTCACTAAGTAAAATAGCAAGATTTAAGAAAGAGGAGAGTTGGGGCTATCCCACATGCTATGACATAATATTTATGTAGATTGGTTTCTCAAGCTTTATCATTTAATTCAATTAAAATCAAGTGCACATTGTTGTCCTTGAGTCTAGCTCAAGGTCTTACAAGTTCAAATCTCATGCACAAAATAAACTCACATTCGGTTCTACTTTGGCACAAAGATTCTTGTAAGATTCTTGGGATTTAAATTTTAATCCTATTCTCTTGATCAAGGAGAGCTTGATTTTTAAACCTTAGGATCTTATAAGCATTAATTTCCACTACGAGCATCACTCGCATCATACATAGTTGAGATGAGGGATTCACAGGTTGGGCTCAATGACTATGTCACTTAGTTTATGAGCACTCAACACTTCCTTCCTCTACCTCAATTATGTTGAGCTAAGGAGCTCATTTAGTGGGTCTTAGCATCACTTGCATCGATTCTTTGGTCGAGCTTAGATTGAGGTGCATTGAGCTTATGAACTTTCTCACATAGTTCCAAGCCTTCATGCACTCATAATCTAGCATCCAACTTAAGGTGAGGTAAGGAGCACCAGACAATTAGTTCTTGGATTTGTTTTTAGTTCTTTTCTCATAATCACATTCAAGACTAATTAGATAAAAATTTCTTAGTAAGGCATTAAAATCGCAAAAAAAATATGCTTGTGAGAAAACATTCATACATTAATATTACATTGTGCAAAAGGGACTTAACCCCCAACCCTCCCTAAGGGAGTTTAGCTACTCATTGCACAAGAAAAGAAGAAAAACACATACATGGATAAAGACCCTTTCATGGTCAACTAAAAAGAAATACAAGAGTGGAGTTTAGAAGATACTAGGAACACTCCGTAGAAGTTCTCTGAAATCCTTCTTCTCCTTCTAAATGTTCCCTCCTTTGGTTACTAGTGCTGTCTTCTTCTTCCTCCTCTTCCAAAGCAAGAGCTTACCTTCCACTCTTGAGGAGTTCCTCTTTTCCCTTGGCTCTCCTCCTTACTTAGTAGAATTTTTCTAAAACTGTGAACTCTTCTCTAGTTAAGAGGAGGGGTATTTATAGGGGGGGAGCTGCCTTCTTCTTCTCCTCATCTCAAACCAGCTTTTCCATTTAAAATCAGAATTCTTCATGGTAATATCCTCCATTAATGGTGAGGTGACAATAATCTTCAATTGTTTACTCAAAACATCACCTCAAAGCCTCTTTTTTTAAATAAAATGGGTTGCTGCAGGAAATGAAGGCTGGAGACAAAATGTAGGATAGAGGTCATGTCCCCATCCGCAATAAATGCTTGTCTGGAAAAACATTGCGGGTCCTTAGCAATTTTGCCAAGTCCCCCGCTGTCGCGCGCTACTGCGCGCTACCGCGGCTCCCGTGTTTAAGCTATGGAAGGTGTCCGCTGTAGACCGCTACAGCGCGTGACCACACACTGTAGTGGGTTATTTTGTGAAAAACATTGTTCAATTACTTCACTTTCCATTTTATAAAGTCGGAAATATTTTCGTTGTAGACCGCTGCAGCGTGCGACCGCGCGCTGTAACGGGTCATTTTGCGAAAAACACTGTTCAATTAGTTGGGCACCCCTATTTATATAATTAAGTATTTCCGCTACAAATCGCTGCAGTGCGCGACCGCGCGTTATAGCGGCTTATTCTGCAAACACTATTCAACTAGTTGGGCATGCCCAATTTAAATAGTGGAAATGGTTCCGTAGCAGACCGCTGCAGCGCGCACCGCGCATTGTAGCAGTTAAATTTGCGTTTACTATTCTATTATCTTTAGGCATTCATTTATATATAGTTTATAGGTTTCCGTTGCAGCTCGCTGCGGCGCGCGGTAGCGCGCAGCAGCGCGCTGTAGCGGATTCCTTTAATAAAATTTAAATTTTCTGCAGAAATGCCTTAGAACGCCTTGGATTCCATTTCCCTGAAAAAGATAGTAAAAATTGATTTAGGAGCAGCATAAAGATCTTAAATAAATGAATTTTCACTTTTATTTAAATATAATTTATGGATTCATGACAACCCTAGTTGTTACCCTAGCCAAATTAAAATTAATTAAGCTAAACCAAGCTCTAATTTTGATTCAATTAGACTCAATAGGTTATTTAAATATAACCCTAGAAGTTTGGAATTAATCAGAGCTCAATTGAAAATTTTAATATTTTTGCCTATTTTTGGACCCTGAAAATTAGCCAAATTAATTTGATCTCCAAATTAAAATCTGATTTCATCTTTGAATTCCCCATGCCCTAATAAGCTAAGGGTGAATTTTTGGGAATTTTTGGAGCTCATCTGATCCTAAATTGGATTTAGAAATTATTAGAATTAATATCAAATAATTAAAAGATTTAATATATTAGATAATTATATAATTAATGATTTTTTTACTACGGGATTTGTTGTAAGAACCACGGAAGTTCCGCTATTGGGTCCTGACAACAGTGCATAGGATTCAGCGAATGGATGCATTCGCACGCATCCCATCTAATAGCGGTATCTCCTTCATGTTAAGATTAAATCCTAAGCGTTGGATCCATAGCACACATCTGACGGCTATCGCTCAATCCGCTTAAGTAATCCATCAGAACCGTCCAGAGACAACGGTCGATCCATCAGATAGTGGTCGCCTCAACCCATCGCTCGCTGGTCCCTCCTGATAGCCAGAACCTTCCAGCCCCTGTGGCAATATAGGAAAAGCCCATTCTTCCTCTTCTACCCTCTGGCGCAACTTCCTGCCGGTAGTAGTCTTCCGGAATTTCCCTGGACCGTTCCAAGCACCCCATTGCTTTGGGCCGAGCCATTCTCCAAGCCCAAGCTCTGGCATCCAGCCTTAGGGCCTCCTTCTACTTATAAATACCTTCAGGACATCACAGTGAGTCTCTTTGCTCACTGTGATCCTCAATTGCCCAGCCAGAGTCCTCTAGAGCTTTTTGGCATCTCGACAAATTCTCAGCACTTTTGGAACTGTGAACTTTTGATAGAGGGTGCGTGTCTGGTGTTCAAACCCCCTGCTAGGTTGATGAGATCCTCTGGAACTTCTAGCTCGTCTCAATTCCTTTCGGCCTGCTTACAACCCCATCTTTAGGTACAACCTCTTCCACTAAATTCATTAAGTTCAATTTTTCATTTAAGCTTTTGTATGAGCCTCTGGATATCGCCTAACTTGCCTTAGCCACTTTGGGAACATGTTGTGATTGTTTCCATGGTTGGAGCTAGCTCTGATCGATCGTATCGATCAATCGAGCTAGCAGCCGAGCCATGGCTGAGGCTAAGTGTGGACCCAGTGATTGGCTACATCCTAAGTTTTAAAACCTTGGGGGTTCGACTTGTCTCACCTTATTGATGGTGGAAGGATCAAGCACCGTCTGTTTAATGGCTTCTGTGAGGAGAATTATCCCCTCACAGTGAACCTTAATCGTCTAAAAATGTAAGTTTCGGTGGATTACCCATATGTTGTTCTAGTTTGTCCCAGTTAGGGTTTCCAGGATCAATCGATGCGCCTTGACTTCCTGAAAGTGTAATGACTGAATGCTGGTTGTGGCGTGGTCTATCGATGGCAAATTTGGCATCTCAAGATACCCTCCCATGGCTGTCTGCGAAGGGGGTATCGGGGACGAAGATACTGTCGCATCGGGCTGGGCCAGCCCAGGCCCGTGCGGTGCGACAGTGCCGACCCAGTCAGGCCCCGCTCTGACCCGTGCAGTTTAATATCCGGGTCGGGCTAATTAATTTAATTTGGAATTATTCTCCATGTAGCGCTCCGCCCCGTCGCCATGCACAAAGAGGTAAAAATCATAATTCGGCGGTGGCGGCCGGTGGAATATTTTGTCTCCCTGAATAGCTGAAAACACCAAACCCATCTGAAGGACTGCTGACTCAACCTCAAGGGGTGGTTGAGAGCTAATACTTAAGATAAGAGTAGTATCCTTATCCTACGTATCAGACAAATACATACATTAGATTTAGAGAACAATAGGAATTCAATATATGTATAGGATATCAACATTTTTAGTATGTTGGTCACATCACAATACTAAGTATAAGTAAAATATAATAGAGTGCAGAAGCTTAAAGCAAATATCCAGAACATTCATCACAAAGCTGTAAGAAAACATTCATCCCAGAAAAGAAAAGAAAATACATCCAGAGTTATTATAAACATTTTACTAAAATACTGACATAAAACTAAGTACTGAACTGAAAATACTAAGTATAATGTAAAACTGAAGGAGAGTCCACTAGTGCTCCACAGGCTCCTCTTGAATATCTTGGGTATCCTCCTGACCTATCTCAATATACTACTCAGGATCTAACAAATTGCTGGATCCCAAAAGTACCCAGTGTTAGACAATAAGTCTAATACATCGAAAATAATTTAACAGCTCTAATTATTCATTTAACATTTACATAATGTAATTAAATCTGCAGAAATACTGTAAAAATAACTGAAAGTACAATATTATATAAAGCTGTACAGAACTGAAGCAGGGTAAAGTAAAATTGAACTGTAACTGAATATTGAAAATAAATCAAAATAGTAATGAATCTGAAACCGAGTAATTATCTATAAAACTATGTTGTATGTCACTAAAATTGTGCATATGAATATGCCACCATACTATATGCTACTGATATGCAACCACAATATCACTGAACTGCTATGAGTAGTACGGTCCAATTTATACATACATCCAGTTGGAATACTGTATACTGATATATCGATGCATCCTAAAATACCCCAGTCAGTGTATGCAACATTTTGTAACCCATATATCATCACTGATACTCATACATCATTCTGATACTCATACATCATGCTTATGCTCATGCTTATGCTTCTAGCTATATGAGATAAATCCAAAATCCAAAAAATACTTTGAAATCCAAAATGAATTCAATGTCTCCATTGTGCAGAATAAAGCTAAAAGGATTGTAACTCTTAAATTCTAGCACGATGATTGGTTAAAGTTGAGAGTTTACTTAAAAATCATTAGCTAAGATGATGGAATACATATAGTAGTATGTTTCCAAGAGAGGTGGATTTAACCCTTAGCTTGTTTAAAACTGCACTTATCGAAGCGCACTACGATAGGAGGCAGAACCTGGTCACAGTTTATATATCAAGCTAAGCCGTTAAATGACCTAATTAAAAGCATACTTAGTGGCCTACGCAAAGTGACTTAAGGTACTTAGTTTGCTTAAACTGCATTTATCGAAGCACACTACAATAGGAGGCAGAACCTGGTCGCAATTTATATCTCAAACTAAGGATCTTGTTTACTAATTGTAGCACTCTTAGTCTTGGAAGATTTACTCTAATGGGATTATATTTGTCATAAGTCCATATTGGAGTGAATTAAACAATCCTGAATATTATAGAATTAATCCAGTACTATGGGTATACTCTACTATACCCAGCCCATAATTTGGGTTCAGACAAAATCTATTTAATATACAAAGATTTATCAAAGCTGTTAATCCTTACTCTAAATGAGAGAATCCTACACAAGGCTCCAAGGGTATGATCAAAAGATCACTCAATGTAGGTTGCTATCAGAAGGAATAAGTTCCATTCTAATTGCTTTAGGTGATTCTTACCACAAGGTATCAAGTTCAACTTCTAAAGTTTTGAATGATCATCTAAGTTTCTACCTCAATAAGTTACAAAAGTTCTTCCTACCTTAAGATATCGATATTCAAGGTCTTTAGACATTTCAAGAACGATCCTAAAGCAAGACCTTCAAGATCTCACTTTTCTACTTCTTAAGTTAACATTCAAGATTTACTTATTAGTTTTGGATTGAAGTGATCAGAACAGGTGAATAGAATTCATCTTATATAACTCTATTCTACAATTATGGGATAAAATTGAAGGTGTTATTAGAGTTAGGTCATTTCATCAATCATTATAGTTCTATTATTCATCTTATGCTAATAGTCTTATATAAGAAAAAATCAAGGATATAATGTTTGGATTCAGATGGTTTAATCACACATATTCAATATTAACCTTAGCACTTCTAATTCAATGATTTAAGATCAATATCAAATCATATGCATTATTGGAATAATGTCAATTGAATTATATTACAATCAAGTTAATTAATTAAGTGATTAAGGTTTAGATCTTAATCAAGACAAGCTAGGGTTTAACCCCTAACCTTTCTATCATTAAGACCAACTTTAATTTAAAGGTCAATGATAAATCAATGTAATATTAGTATATTATTGATATTACAATTTAGGTTTGGATTAAGTATTATCTACTTAATTAAGTTATCAAGATTCTTATGTTCAAGTTTAGTTTACATATCAAGATGTCCCATTTAAATGTTAAAGTACTCTAATATACATCCTAAAATCATAAAAGCATAAAATATAAGATAATTAAGGCTAATCAAATTCTAAAATCAAGCCAAAGAGATTAGCACTTAATCACAATTCTAAAAGACTTAAGTTTCATGCCATTCGGTTGTTAAACTACACCTAATTAATACAAACAATAAAGGTTCTAATACTTATTTTTTGGCATAACACATATTTAAGATCCATAGTAGATATGAGGGCTAATTTAAAAATGACAAGTTTCCAATTTAACTTTCATATAAAATTATATGCAATGTTCAATTTTAGCTAGGGTCCTAGGAACCTTAAAATACAAAAATAATGAAGTTTTGGCCATTTCAGCCAAAACTGGGCAATATTACAAAATTCTGGGCATTTTTGTTTTTTGCAAGTTTGGGCGCTACAACACGCAGTAGCGCCTTTTGCGCTGTAGCGCTTTAAGCGCGGCAGCGCTGGGGGTGCGCTACGGCCCACTACCGCGCGCTATAGCACGCTGCAGCGGTTCAACTTGCGAAAATCACTGTTCAATTAATTTATTTTTCATATTTCCATAAGTTTTTCTAAAATTTTTCGCTGCAGCCCGCTACCACGCGCTGCAGCCTGCTGCAGCGTGCTATGGCACGCTGTAGCGGTCCGTTTTGCAAAATACTGTTCAAATATTTTAATTAATGTTTTTATATATTCTGCTGAAATCCTGCTACAACCCGCTGCAGCGCGCTGTGGTGCACTGCAGCGACCTACTTAGCAATCTCGGGCGCTACAGCGCACTGCAGCGCCAGACGGCATTTTTCGCCTGGATGAAAACTCTAAGGCCTATTTTTGAGCTCAAATACTCTCAATCCAGAGAGTTCCATGAGTGGTGCCATATATCAATGGAAAGGTATTTTTGATACCTTTCCATTGACACTATAATCGGCATAAACGGAGTATCCTAACTATACAAAAAATATGGATGAATGACAAGGTATGCAGAATAAATGAAAACAGAGCATATATTTTTAAAGGAAATGAGCTGCATCAATGAGCCTTAATGGCTTCCATACATGTTTATGGACTCCTAAAGATACATTCAAGCAATGCAACAACATGAGAATGACAAGGAGTAGAAGCAAAGGGGTACCTTAGCCTTGCAAGGGGGAGAGGAAGAAGGAACCTTTGCTTCCTTCAAGACTTTGGAGAGGAGCCTCTTCTTCAAGGTGTAGTAGCAATGGAGGAGCGAAGAAAATTTCAGCAAATGGAGAAGATGGCTGTGCACTCTCTTTAAAGGAGGAGAGTGAGAGGGAAGCTTCATCATGGCTAGAGAGGCTAGGTGAGGGGGAGTAGAGGCCATCATGAATGAGCATTAATGGGCTAAAAGAGAAAGAAGGGATGGTCAGCCGAATTGCATGGGGATGGCCAGCCAAAAATTTAGGAGAGAGAAAGCCAATTAATGAAAAATTAATTATTATTTCTAATTTTTTGATTTATGAAAAATTCAGATTAAATAAACTGTGTTCTGAAAAATCCCAAAAATTCACCCCTCGCTAATTTGGGGGTGAGGAATTCAACAGCGAAGTCAGATTTCGATTATGACGATTATTTAATTATGCTAAATTTTGGGGTATTTAATTATATTAAAATATTCACGAAAATCCGACGACTTCCAAATGCGTCCAAAGCATTACCTCTAGCTAATTTGGGGGTGACAATCGCAATGACGAAGTCAAATTTTGATTTTGAGGTCAAAATAAATACCTCAATTTTCTAATTAATTAAATATTAAAATATTCAAAATAATCGATTGTTCTCCAAATTGCTCCAAACCTTTAGGGTTTGGTTCTAATAACTAGATGAACTTAATGGAATAATAATTACGATATGATTAGGATAAATTCAACTTGGTTAACAACCTTGGGTTGTTACAGACTCCCCCACTTAAAAATGATGTCGTCCTCGACATCATTACTAAGAAGGGAAAAATTAAAATGTAGAAAATTAAGAATGGAAATTTCGAGTCTTAAAGGTACCTGAGTTATCAAAGAGACTTGGATATTTTTGTTGCATATTGACCTCTTTTTCCCAAGTAGATTCTTCAACAGAGCGATTACTCCACTGGACCTTTACCATGGGAATGGAATGATTCCTTAGCTGCCTTTGATCACAAGCTAAGATTCTGATAGGCTCTTCCACATAAGAAAGATTCTGCTGAAGAGATACCGCTGGAAGTTGAACTAGGCGACACGAATTATGAAGACACCTCTGCAGTGAGGAGATATGGAACACATTATGAACTATAGAGAAATCTTCAGGAAGGTTTAATTTATATGCTGCTAAACCAATTATCTCTATTAATTGGATTGATTCGATGTAGCGAGGACTGAGCTTCCCCGCTACACCGAAATGAAACACACCTTTCATTGGGCTAACTTTAAGATACACAAAATCTCCAACACTGAACTCCAGAGAACGATAATGGGCATCATAATATTTACTCTGGTGATCCTGAGCTACTTTAATTCTCTCCTGGATTAATTGCACTTTCCTATTTGTTTCTTCAACCAAGTCTGAGCCATACAGCTGAACACTGCCTGTTTCAAACCATGTTAAGGGCGTATTCCATTTTTTGCCGTACAAGGCTTCATACGGAGCCATGCCGATACTGGATTGAAAACTGTTGTTATATACAAATTCAACTAAGGGAATATGATCTTCCCAATAACCTCTGAAATCCAAAATATATAGGGGAAGAAGGTCTTCAAGAGTTTGATTGACTCACTCAGTTTGACCATCTATTTGAGGATGAAAAGTGGTGCTCATGGCTAGGGTGGTTCCCAAGTCTTGATGCACAGCCTGCCAGAATTTAGAAGTGAATCGACTATCATGATCAGATACAATAGACCTCAGAATCCCATGAAGTCTGACAATTTTCTTGATATACAGCTTCGCCAATTTCTCTACTGAATCGGTTTGACACATTGGAATGAAATGTGCCGATTTGGTCAGTCGATCGACAATGACCCAAATTGAATCTGCACCAGATCTTGATTTGGGTAAGCCCATCACAAAGTCCATGGAAATATCAAACCACTTCCATTCAGGAATTGCTAGAGGATGAAGAAGTCCTCCAGGCCTCTGATGTTTAGCCTTGACTAAATTATAGGCATAACACTTTGATATGAACTCAGCCACACTTTTATTCATTCCAGGCTACCAGAATGACTTCTTCAGATCTTGATACATCTTAGTACTACCAGGATGTACTTGGTAACCAGAATTGTGGCCTTCCACTAAAATCTCTTGATGCATGGATTTATGGATCCATAAGCAATCTTCTTAATAGATTACACTACCTCACAACTGTAGGTCGAATCGACGACCACTTTAGATTTTCCTTTTAAACTTCAGATAGTCCTCATCTTTTGTTTGGGAGATGGAGACATTGCAATGAAATGTTGGTGTTACGGTATTCATAGATATCAATTCGCTTAGCATTGCACCACGAACTGGCCAGATATCATGCCTTCTGAATTCTTCCTCTAAAGGGCTTAAAGCTATCAAGGAGGAGAGTGTAGCATGACTGACTGAGTGCATCGGCTACAATATTCGCTTTCCCCGGATGATATTGGATCGATAGATCATAATCACTTATTAACTCTAGCCATCTTCGCTGACGATAGTTGAGTTCATGCTGAGCGAAAATATACTTTAAGCTCTGATGATCGGTGAATATAGAACATTAGGACGCCATACAGATAATGATGCCAAATCTTTAAATCAAAGACTATGGCAGCTAGTTCGAGATCATGAACGGGATAATTCTTCTCATGTGGTTTTAACTGGCATGACACATAGGCAATAACCTTTTCTTCCTGCATTAGCACACAACCTAAGCCTATCCTTAAAGCATTGGTATAGACTTGGTAGTTCAAACCTTCTTTAGGTAAGGAGAGAACTCGGGCAGAAGAAAGAGCATTTTTTAAAGATTGAAAGACCTTCTCACATTCTGGACTCCAAATGAATGGCACTGCCTTCTGAGTCAACTTTGTGAGAGCAGAAGCTATTTGCCAAAAAGCTTCTGATATCAGTCACAGACTTTGGCTGTGACCAAACTTGAACGACGCTTCTTTGTTTTAATCTACTTTAATTCCTTGCGCATCTATGATGTGGCCCAGAAAAGCGATTGAGTCAAGCCAAAACTTGCATTTGGAATATTTTGCATAAAGCTCATGGTTTCGGAGTTCTTGTAGAACTAATCTTAAGTGCTTCTCATGATCAGCACTATTCTTTGAATAAATCAGGATATCATCAATGAAGACGATGACGAATTTATCTAAGTATGCTTTTAATACTTGCTGCATTAAGTCCATAGAGATGGACAGCGCATTGGTTAATCCAAATAACATTACTAGGATTTCATAATGTCCATAACTGCGTTCTGAAAGCTGTCTTTTCTATATCCGCATCTTTAACTCTTAGCGGATGGTAACCAGATCGTAGTCGATCTTGGAAAATACCTTAGCCCCATATAACTGATCGAATAGATCATCGATTCGCAGTAATGGGTATTTGTTCTTGGTAGTTGCTTTGTTCAATTCTCTATAATCGATGCACATTCTCATCGATCCATCTTTCTTCTTCACGATAAAGCTGGCACTCCCCAAGGAGACAAACTTGGCCGAATAAGACTTTTTTCTAATAGCTCTTCCTAGTTGCTTGTTCAACTCTTGCAACTCCTTAGGCGACATACTGATATGGAACTTTTGATAATGGTTGGGTTCCCATAATTAATTATATAGCAAATTCTACTTCTCTAATGGAAGGAAGACCGGGTAGGTCTTCAGGAGAAACATCAGGAAATTCACAAACTATTCGGTTCTCAAAAATAGGAATGACTTCTTTCTTTTCTCCCAACATTGTTATGAGATACGCATCGCACCCTTTCTTGACTAGCTTTTTTTGCTTTCATGGCATTCATCAATGATGCTTGAGTGCTAAATCTTCCAATGAAGGTTTTTAATTGGCTCCCACTACCCAAAGTGATTTTCTTCTTTTGGCAATTTATGGAAGCACCATGTTCACTTAACCAATTCATATCTAAGATTATATCAAAGTTTGCGATTGGCAATATAATTAATTTAGCTCCATATTTTTGTTCACCGATAGGAATATTTATGTTACAAAAGTGCTGAGATTGCATACGGGCTCTGGAAGGTAACCCGATGCTCAACGAGTTTGCTAATCATTATGTTGGTAGCTTAAGGACCTTCACCCAGCTTTCTGATACAAAGGAATGACTTGATCTAGTATCGAAAAGGATATTACAAAGTTTATTATTTATTGATAAGGTGCCTATGATTACAATAACAGAATAAGAATTGCTACTCAAACATTTGAAAATACTAAAATAATAAAGACTGAATACTGAAATAATAATAACTGAATAAAACTTTAATTTAAGACATACCTGAGATGACATCATTATCTTCAGGTGTAGAGGTGAATGTTAGCATATACACCCTCACAGAAGCTGAAGGTTGTTTGCCCTGGGGCCACTGGCCTTGACGATTATAGGCCAGCTTCTGTGCAGGTACAATTACCTTAGCATTTGAAGTGGAGGATGGCATTACAGCTGGGGCAGGTTATCGGCTGTTCATTGGTTATGCACGGGACACTTTTTATGATGGGAGTGGTCGATGAGCACTCTGTCAATTGTTATCTTAGAATTACATTCGAAATACCTGGTGGCCCTTTCGACCATATGCAAAACACACACCACCAAAGTGGTAGCATTTCACATACGGATGATATTTCTTACATTCAGGGTTCTGGGGTTAGGTTTGTTTAGCTTCGATGTTATAAACTATAGCCATCTTGCGGTGACCAAAGTGCTCCTTCCTTGGTTGCACAAATGCAGCCTTACACTTACGGTCCATCTGACCTTGAAATCCTTCCTGGAGGCGAGCCGCCTCGAATAATTATGCCAGAGTTTTGATTTGGCAGGACACTAGGTGAGCTTTTATAGAGTCTCTCAGACCCTTCAGAAAATGATGTCATTTAGATGCTTCCGTTCTAACCAGATCTGGAATGAAATGGGACAACCTTCGGAATTCTTATTCATATTTGAACACTGAGTTATTGCCTTGAGTGAGGTGGAGGAGCTCATCCTCCAAGATTGCTTGAGATGATGCTGGTATGAACGTCTCACGAAATGCTTCCAAAAACATATCCCATGGGATATCTTCTATTTCATAATCAGGCAAATTTGTTGGCCCGCTCATTCTCCCACCAATATTCGGCTTCTTCTTGGAACAAATGAGTTATTAAGCGAATAGCTTCAGAATTAGGGCACTTGATACTAGTCAAGTTCTTTTCTGCCATCTGGGGAACCCTGACAACTCTAACCATCTTGGATTTATTGCTCCATTGAATGTAGGAGTTCTAAGGTGAAGGAAACTGTGTAGGATTCCATCACCAGTGAATGTGAAGATGATGAGAACCCTGACAGCGGTGCAGATTGTTGCCTTGACAGAGAGAATTAGAGCACGTGTCTCTTGCGCTTGTTGTGCATTGCTTTCTATTAGGGCTTTCATTAGACTTGCCATTGCGTTTGATTCTTCAGGTCCGCCAGATGATGAGACCGCATTCTTAATCGGGGTAGGAGCTGAAGGAGAAACTTGATTCATGACTGTAACAAAGCATGAACTTTAGCAAATGAGACGAAGATCTACTATCTTTTCAATCATCACATCCTTAAGAGAGAAGTTACATAGGTAGACAAAAAGATAAACTGATATAAAAGCAAGATATGATATGAAACCTAAGGACATCAGCTACAATAATCTGCCATAAAAGCGGCACAAAAATCATCGAATATTACTAATCAATGCTTCCTAAATAATCTTCTTTCTGTCCAGTACCACTATCTATCTGCAGAACCACCAAGCATAAATCCCAAAATCTGGAGACGATAGTCGTCATGGACAAGCTGTCTCTCGAAACGCAATGGTTACACGGTTCAACCACTCTTTGGCAAGAACAAGGAGACTAGTTCCTCTGAAGGCCCGATAGACTAAAATCTTATCTAGCACTTCTACTCCACAAGGAGATACTTCTTTTATGATCCTTTCATAGATTTTGCCATCTTGGAAATCATCTACCCAATACTCATCGAATAATCTAAGGTAGTAGAAGAAATCGAACTACTGATATTCCATCCCTAAAATTTCATTCAATTATTAGTTCTGATTTCCCAATTATTTTAATTATAAGAGTTAAATTTGTATATGTTACTTCTTTAAGGTCCGTTCAGATCCTAAGATGTCATATGTTACTTGCTTTTAACATATAACCATATTTTACTCATTTTATGGTTCGTTCAATTCCTAAAGTGTCATTTCCAGATATTCTTAGTTTCATTTCTGAGATTTCAGTAGGATGAACTATGGATGCTGCTTTTCTTATACTTAGTAATTGTGATCATATCTACTGCAGAGAATAGATTATAAAGTAGATAGGAACATTTCCTCATCTAACACTTTATGATACTTTTCTGAAACCAACTTTAGTGCCTCGCCCCGTCGCCGCGCACAAAGAGGTAAAAATCATAATTCGGCGGCGGAGCGACATGCCACTCGGTGAGGAATATCTCGTCTCCCCGAATAGCTGAAAACACCAAACCCATCTGAAGGGTTGCTGACTCAAACTCAAGGGGGGTTGAGAGCTAATACTTAAGATAAGAGTAGTATCCTTATCCTACATATCAGACAAATACATACATTGGATTTAGAGGATAATAGGAATCTAATATATGAATAGGATATCAGCATTTTCAGTATGCTAGTCACATCACAATACTAAGTATAAGTAAAATATAACAGAGTATGAAACCTTAAAGCAAATATCTAGAACATTCATCACAGAGCTGTAATAAAACATTCGCCCTAGAAAAGAAAAGAAAATACATCCAGAGTTATTATAAACATTTTACTAAAATACTTACATAAAATTAAGTACTGAACTAAAAATACTAAGCAGAAAGTAAAACTGAAGGAGAGTCCACTAGTGCTCCACGGGCTCCTCCTGAATCTCCTGGGTGTTCCTCCATACCCGTCTCAATATACTGCTCAGGATCTAGCAAATTATCGGATCCCAAAAGTACCCCGTGTTAGATAATATGTCTAACACATCGAAAATAATCTAATAGCTCTAATTATTCATTTAACATTTACATAATATAATTAAATCTGCAGAAATACTATAAAAGTAACTAAAAGTAAAAAATTGTATAAAGTTGTACAAAATAGAAGCAGGGTAAAGCAAAACTGAACTATAACTGAATATTGAAAA